>JACXGK010005386.1:0-33309 GCA_016801125.1 Novumbra hubbsi | reverse complement strand
ACCCTGGGGGATGTCTGGGCATGGCACTATCTGGTGGTTGCTGGGGCCCATACCCTGGGGGATGTCTGGGCATGACACTATCTGGTCGTTGCTGGGGCCCACACCCTGGGGGATGTCTGGGCATGGCGGTGTGGTGAGCCAATTGACTATTGACTCAAGGGAATTGAGTTACAATCACTTTAAAAACGTTTTACCCTCTAACCCTTCCTATTAGAAGTCCTGAAGTGTGGCCAGTGAGGAGGGCTGGTTAGCCAAAGACGGGTAAGATCCTAACTGTGATACTGGGACAACCTAAGCAGGCACAGTCGTGCATCTGGTCACATCACACATGCTTTAAGTACTTACTTGCACACTTACTGTGTACGGTGCCTTCAGAGCATTAAGACATTCATGCTCGCCAGACCTGGGAAGAAAGTTGGAGTAGAGATTCAAGAGTAAGGGGAAAACGGGTAGGAGCCCATGTGCCACCTATGCTGAACCGGTCTGGCCTTCCTGGCAGCAAGTGCCGGAATGTTGTGTCATGTCAGTACAGTCAAACTATCTTGTGCGGTTTGGCACGATTCTAGGTATTATTTGTTAAGTGTCTGGGTATGCTTGTGCAGGCATTAAAACAAAAAAAAAACAGTAAGTTTCAGTAATACATATGTGAGATAAGTGCCAGGTTTAGTATCAGGATAACTTTGTGAGATAATGTCATACTCTCAGAACTAAATCAACTTAAGTGCCAAATAAAAAAATAGTGGCACATTCATAGGCCATACATGGCTTATATTTATTTTATACGAACAAAAATGATTCTGTGACCCAAAATATAAAATGTGGACAATAGGTGTAACTTCAACACTGAGAGTGAAGGTGTTTGTCAGTAGGAACTTATCTGCGAAAAAATGGGTTTATCTTCAATAATAAATAAATTAGATATCAGACCTGAAGCGGTGATGGAAACGGATGTATTCTGCCAGTCTCCTGTGACGGATGGCAGCCACGAGCCACCTAGCTCATAATGAGGAAATGAATCATTATTACCTCGCCCCTGCCTCTGTGAACCCCCTCATTCTCACTACCAGGGCGTCGTTACGTGGACATTAGCCACTGAGGCTGGATTAATCAGCCCAGTCGGTACAGCCTGGCAAGCAGCTGGAGGCCACCGCGACCATTCCGCATCAATGGCTTGGTACAGGCAGTCAATCATACAGAACCCGTTGGGGGAGAGGCAAGGGAAGGTGTCACCGAAAAGGGTCCCAGCACAGCCTCTTATGAGGCCACGGTCTGCTGGAGGAGAGCTGGCAAGAGGAGCTGCTGCTCCTGGTTAATGGATAACCCGGGACATAATAACGGCCAGGAGAGGAGGGTGGGGGAGGAAAGGAAGTCTGTCACCCGAGAGGTGGTCAAATTCTAAACTAAACCTTACTGAAAAAGAGGATCGTTTCAAGGGTAGATCCTGGTGATGAAATACAGCATAGGGAAGTCTATGAAAAGACATTGTTGTCAGTTAACACTGCAAGACTAAACAGTTGGTTTCTTTGTTAAATATCCAATACTCAGCTGTGAATCCATTTAAACCTAATAAACCGATGAGTTTTCAACCCATTAAATTTATTTTTTCCACAGGAAATAAAATTAATCTGGGTTTTTTGAGTTGGGAAAAACAGCTGTTAAAAATCTGTTTTTAACAGCTGGAACACAACTTCCATGTGTGCAAAGAACATAAAGTAAGAACAATTCCATCTGCCAAATTAACCCAACCCTATTTGTATAAAAAACATGAACACTTCTATCAGGGAATAAAGGGTATGTCCCATGAAAGCATTGACTACAAAAACATAATTCAATAAAACAGAAAAAGATTAAAACCAAAAAACTGGACTGAGCACTATGCATTTAACCTATTCACACAGCAGCCGTGTGTTATTTAACCAATTGCACAGCAACCTTGTGTCATTTAACTAAATGCAACGCCTATTTACCAAACTGCAGTAGTCAACAAATGAACACTGAGGAAATGTTGATTGAATACAGTTAAAAATGCTAAATAAATATGAAAAGCTGATGCATAAAGTAAACGAAAAACTGTTTATATAACAATGCTTGATGCCAGTGTTTCCAAGCCATCTGCTCAGGATTTTTGTATTAGGTAAACAGCATCCTACCATCTCTTCAGGACTAGGTTAGTACCATTTACAGGAGGAAATGGGCATAGAGCAGTAAACCTAACCACCATGGTCTTAAAACAGAATTTTGAGCAGTCATAGACCTACTTTCTTTAAAGTGGGTTGCGGTGTCTACAACTCTCAATTGCTATTTTAAAAACATCAGCCACAAACACAATTAAGAAACAAAGTTATGTTCCTTCCAGCTCATATCTACTTATCATGGGACCTCTATGGCTATGAGGCTGTTGTTAGACACTGAAACAAAAAAAACAGAAGAGTCTGTGTGCAAAAGAGCCATTTGCATCTCCCCCTTCCTCCCATCACATGAAAACATCCCAGAACAGCTCTAGTGTATCAGTGAAAATCCCTAAAGACTTTGGTCTTTTCTGTCTCAGCTTGGGCTAATTTGCTTCCCAGAGGGAATAGCCTACGTCAGGGGTGGGCAAATATTTTGGCTCGGGGGCCACATCAGGATTTTGAAATGAAATCGAGGGCCACATTTGTTTTTGTAATTTGTTAATCATAATTGATTTGGAGGCCAGAAAAGGGCAAAAGTTAAAACATACATTACATATGTACAGAAGATCCCATATAAGGTGTAAATAGTTAAAATTCTGACTCAGATGTATAAGAATGGGCTGGTGAGTTGGTTTTTTAATTCCCCCCAAAAATAATTTTATTACATTCCGTGGGCCGGATGGGACAGCCTCGCGGGCCGCATTTGGCCCTCGGGCCGTAGTTTGCCCACCCCTGGCCTACGTGTTACATTTTAATGTAGTAAACAAAAGCACAAGTCATTTTATTTTGTGTATTCAAAATGTTTCTTGTTTCACTACCATTCCGACACACCAACCTGAGACGAGGCAGTTGTAGACCAGATTAAATGATGTGTGGTTTTGTCTCACAGTGTTTATTTGAAAACACAATAGCAAACACTACAGTTGGAATAAGCAAACAAACCAGTCACTTCCACCGGGGCAATACGCAGACTAAGCTAAATTAAAGTGAGGTGCCTTTTTTAGACATGTTCTTTCCAGGTCACCCTGTCATTTTTACTGCTAAAATGTACCTTATACTTTTACCATAGTCTAGCCCAGTGAGAGTAAACCTGGTCCAGACCAACTGAGTTAAACAGAACAAAGAACACAGTCCCCACAATATGGGGACAATAAAGTACTACGCCTATTATTAAACAGTAACTAGGAAGTATGACCGGGCCGGCATGGTAATTCACTCACACAAATCCCAAGGTAAAGTCTGACTTAACCCTTTGTTTGACGAGGATGTGTGCCAGTTGTGTCAGGGTCAGAGACCGCCTGCAGTGCAGACAACAACACACCTTAGCAGTGTCATGTGACTAAGTGGCATCACCATCTCCCACATTCCTTGAGTCTGACAGCAAAGCAGACTTTGCCTAACAGTGAGAGGAAGGTTTCTGGGTGCACTGCTATCATGTACTACAGTGAGCATAACACACGGTCGGTTTCACCCAAAGCCTCATAACTGCCAGCAACAACCACACAAACATAATGTCTGGCATACCACAATATAATAGAGCAACTTCCCTGTTGAGTCTACAATGCCTCTCTCGCTCTCTCTCATGTCCCAACACACTAATTAGGTCTAAAAAAAACAATTACTTCCGATTTTTGTCATAGGTGGTTATATCCAAAATGCAGCGTAAGGCTGTGCTCTACAATAGCCAATAGGCTACATCTTAAAAAAGGGAATGTTTTGTAAAAGAACTGTTTAAATCATCAGATTAACATCCATATCCCAAGAAAGAGGACTAACACATAGATGGTGTCACCAATAACTCAATCAATTGCAATGCTTCCTTTAAAATGCTGTTCACAGCCATTTGCAAGCTCCACCAACTGAAGCAAACCAGACAACATGGTTCACAAATCACTAAACAGCAGTGGCACAAAAGACAGTATAGTGATGTTGTTCCTGAGCACGCCATGAATATTGGGAACGCTGACCTCAAGCATAATCATGTGTTCAGAGCACTAATGAACATTAAAGCCATAGCATAAGGTCACTGCCAAACCATTCTTCCAACAGCTAATGGCATCTTAGCCCCAATTCACCTAACATCTGGCATTACAAATACAAGTGCTTGTAAATGTTAGGGGGAATAAAACCTATGTTACTGATACCTCCCCCCCCGAAAAAAAACAGCAGAAGCATGTTAAGATGTTGTTTGATATTATTTGATTTATATTGCGCTTCTAAACAAGGTTCAAGGATTGACAGTCCATACACACATCCCTTTTCCTGCTTACAGAGTAAATCACTGAATAGTGGATTACTGGGTATTGCTGACCAAGTCTTCCCAACTAATTCCAGCTTCCTGACATCCTTCAATGAATGGATCAGTCTACGCTCAACAAGCCTGGGCCTAAATTCTTGAGAGTAGTAAACTTTACCTAGCCTTCTCATTATGAACTGAAAGGCAAAACTGAGATGAAATCTGAGTTACATCTTTAAGAAGCTTTAGGAATACTGGTCCAGGTTTTATGATGGTGCCTCTGTCTTAACCACATTTAAACTGAATGGTTTTACCAAAACCTGGCCACATCTACAAGGACATTATGGAATGTAGCCTAACACAGTAAGACCAAAACTAAGACCAACACACTGCATAGTGATTTCTGGTAAAATGTCCAACATGGAAAATTCAGACATTTCAGCAGAACTGCAGGGTCTTCGATTAGTCACAGTTCAACGCTGATTAGAGTGTGAAGCATCTCAAATCATCAGAATACACTGTATCTACAACACTGGCTTCCTCAGTGCAGTAAGCGTGTTCATCTCTGCTCTTCCAGAATACGCCCTCCCTTGAAATCAATTATTTGATTATTCTTGTTTTCTACATTTAAAGAAAAATATAGCTAGATAGCTAGTAAGCAGTAAGGTTTATGAACTGAACATTCGAGGGATTCCATCATGTCTTTGTAATGTTAAAAATATATAGCGTTATACTAGGTATCAAGAGTACATTTGAATTAGCAACTTAGTTTAACTGAACTGGTTAAAGCGGGAATGACAACTCACCACATCCTTCTCCGCAGTCCCGCTTCGTCCTTGCTGGTCAGCAATGAGTTTTGCTTTGTTTTTATTGTCGGTTCTCTTCATTGTTTCACGTGGTAAATAGCAAAAAGCTAAACTTGTTTCACCGAAAGCTAACTAGCTATCACTGCTAACCAAACTTACATTGAGGACGTAAGGTTTATTAATTCTGATGTCTTCCTCCCATTTCCTTTGAAAACTTGAAATTCACTCCTAATGTGCTGTGAATGGTGTCCAATTGGTGTCAAATACGACAGTAAAAATGCATGTCACTTCAAATGACCATACTGGCACAAATTGACTAGCTAGCTAATATGACATATATTTTGACAGGTTGTCACTCAGTCATTTGGTTGCTGTAGTTACAACCTAGTTGACTCTAGCCTATGTGGTTGTCTTTTACGAGGTGACGACGTAACTACATCTTATGCAGCTGGCTAGCTCGCTTGTAAGTGAAGTAAGACTAAACGTACTGTAGCTATCAAGGGTAGCTAGGTTATCTAGCGCGAAAAAAATGAAGACGAGGTCGAACAATCACAGGAACAGTATGGCAACGTTACACCTACATTCATTTTCCCAGGTAATGAGCGAGACGGTCTCCACCGCCTGAGACTTCAGTGTCAGTTCCAGTCTTGGAAGGATATAGTTAGCTATCAAGCTAAGCTAGCATCGTTCCTTGCTAACGTTACCTGCAAAAGACACGTTTTCATTGTTACACTTGTCATTTTTTCTTGACAAGTGACGTAGGAGAAATGAACGAATTTCTTCCATCCAACTTGATGAAAAGTAAATTTTACCACTATTCACGTATGTCTCTTGATCGGTTGTCCTATTTTGAATTGTCAGTGTTCCATCCTCGCCGGTGTGCTCTGCTGACTGTCTGTGTCTGCTGGTTGGTTGACTTCGCTGGCTGATTGGTGATATTTGTGAGTGCAGTCTGGGACTGTGCATTCCAGGATATCCTCTTACGTTAAACCGCAGTATCTACCGCTTCTAAACGCTACACCGCTGTCACTGAATGTATGTACCATAGATGTATGTACCATAGTTGTCGAATTTTAATAGAACATGTAGATATTTTCATAGAAAGTCATGTGCGCAATGAATATAAACACGGATGTTTGCTGCCTTTCTCTGGTACAATTAAGCAATAACGTTATTATAATACCTAGTGAATTGAATCCTGAACGCTAATTGGCTGATAGCCACTGTATACCAAAGCAATATGTCACGAGCGGGTGTGGTATATTCCAAATGCTTTATTGTGCTTATGAACCGGTTACGAAGGTAATTAGAGCAGTTGGATTCAAACCAGACAGTTTATAAGAAAGCAATAAGGCACAAGAAAGTATGTCATACGTGTGGTATACAGTCTCTTATAAACCGGGCATTGTATACCACAATACGACAACTTATCTGTTTTTACTGTTCTAATCGCATAGGTAAACGGTTACAAAAGCAACAAGGCATCTCTGGGGTTTGTGATATATTGCCTATGTACTGCTAAGCGCTGTGTTCAGGCACTCCGCAAGTAGCTCATGGAAAACTGAGTCAGATGACAAAGGACACTGACCAATATCGCAGGCTGCCACTCGGGCAACTTTCAGTGATTAAACTGGGTCTTTTAAATACAAGATCCATATACACCAATACCAAATGACATCATCAATGATGGTCTAGATTTTCTTTGATTCACTGAGACTCTGCATCAGCATAATGACTAAATATCCCTCACCCAATGTATTCAACACACCTGGCTGGACTTGCCTGCAGATAGGTAGTATTCTGCCGGACTGAATGCAGCTCCACGTGAACTTCTAAAACTATAGCCATTCATGGAGTGGCATAAGGTTTCAACATGAAATATCTTGCAACTAGAATGCATTGTCGAATGAACCCTCATCATCATGTCCTCTGATGGTGTGACACAATGTTACTTATCCACAGTCATACCAATACATAAAATGCCTGCATATGTCCAACAATCAGCAGAACAGTACTGGCCTCACTGGCCAGAGCTGTTAGTTTAACTGAGTAACTGAAATTCCTTGGGGACTATTATCTCTCACAACCTCAATCACCAAATGAGAGACCAGTTGATGTACAAAACCCAGGAGTTGTCAAACCTGATCTGTCTAACTGACCAATCGTAGAGCCCATCCTAACCTCCTCCATCACAGTCTAGTTTGTAACAGGGGTAAACTTGCAGTCTGCCCATGCAAAAAAAGGTTTTAGGCTGCCATCTTTCAGGACAGGCCAGTCTAGACAGGTCAAACCCCTTCCATCTCCCCACTTCCAGACATACTATAGTGACACTGTAACATGAACGTTCACTGTAAATTCACACACATTCTAGAACCACCGCTTATATATCCCCTAGTAATGTCAACTTTGTGTAGTTGTTCTCAAAGTTTTGTCTACCATTAAAAGTACTTGTCAATTACAAGTAAAGTTTGTTTTTGGTGTAAACATTAATTCTCAGTAAGCCCCTCAAATGTGCTGTTTCTAGCCAACTTCAAAGCCAAGGCCACTCATACAACTCCGGACCTTCAAATCACTTAGATGGTTAAGAGTTACCAATGTCCTTCTCATGTCTGCTGACTGGCTGCAAGAAACCCTGATCATGCTTGATAATAATGCAGCATTTGACACAGTAGGCCACAGGACCTCATAGAGAAGCTCCTGGGTCTGTCAGACACTGTCCTGGAATATTTTAGCTTTTTTCACCATACATTTCTATGATAGGTGATTTTTAAAAACTACTTAAAATAAGGTGCACAGGCTAACACCGCCTGGATATTTTGATAACGGTGTGACTCTTGGACAAGGTAACTTTCATCAATATCTCGCCCTAATATAGTCAAAACATTTTGGGAGTAAATTGGTGCAGATTTATTTTTAAAAAGCGTGACCTTGTCTTGGTGATGTTCACATGAGTATCAGCACACAGAACAGAATCAGTGTAGGCCTAAACAAAACACAGACCTTTTTTGAAGTTTAAATTAAATAAAAACCTCTTCTTTTATAATTATTATTATAGATTTTTTATAGATTATTAACCATCTATTACAACTATCATGTCTTGTTTCCATTTTATTAAAAAGCTTCTTCCTAAAACTTCATATTTTATGTAGAACATAAAACGTTGCTTTTCCTGAAACCAAACCCTTCTCTCTGGCACTAATAACATCTCAACCCTGGTGAAAAAGGCGCAATAGCGCCTGAACTTTTGCCCGCCTTTCTACCAACATCCTGGCACACGTTTACCACGGCACGTTCGGGAGCATCCTGACGGGTGCTCTGTGGCTCACCGGAAGTCCCTGCAGTGGGTGGTTGGAGTCCAGCTCCCTGCCATAAATGACCTCCAGCACAAGAGCTGTCTGGGAGAGCGCATCTCCTCCCAGCTACGTTTACCCTGCTGTGACCCGATGCTAGTCATACCTCCTGCCCTACACATTACTACCTTATTTATTACTTGACATTTGCACAATGCATTCGGTTTGTACTTCCAATTGCATATTTACACTTTGACACCTCATTTGCCACTAATGCATTCTGTATGTACTGCCCTCTGCATATTTGCACTTTGTTACATTGTTAAATTGCACAATACTTGCAGAAAAGTTTTAATAAAAGAACAATATATTAAACCAATAATTTAATTAGTTTAATAGAGTATGTTTCAACATCAGGAAGCCGAACAAAGCAGATAACATGGCACTTGAAAATCTAATACTCAAAATAGCAACCCTCAAGGCTATTGCACATTTACCCAAATATTGCATATCTTAGGTAGAACAAAGCTGAACAATAAATAGACAATCCATGCAGACAGGACAATGGTTAAGGGCTAAATAAACATCTAATACATACACTGATGTATATATTGCAGAGTAAGAGAACAAATTCTCAAATATTCTGCTGGCGATTGTCTTGGCTTTTCTAGTACCTGTAGTGTGTGTGTACATGTGTGTATATATATATATATATATATATATATATATATATACACACATGTGTATATATATATACACACACAAACACATACTGTATTGTGCAAAAGTCTTAATCACCTGAAAGTCAAACTAAGGCCATTTATTTGAATTTAATATATATATATATATATATTACAAATAAACTCCTTACTATCGCAATAAATTACTTTAGTTTAACTTTCGGGTGCTTAAAAAATTGGCGCGGTACTCTATACAGTTACAGTGCCGAATTTGCAGGTTTTCCTACTTACAAAGCATGTAGAGGTCTGTAATTTTTATTATAGGTACACTTCAACTGTGAGAGACGGAATGCAATAAAATGCAAATTAATTACTTAAGAATCATACAATGTGATTTTCTGGATTTTTGTTGAGATTCTGTCTCTCACAGTTGAAGTGTATCTATGATAAAAATTACAGACCTCTACATGCTTTGTAAGTAGGAAAACCTGCAAAATCGACAGTGTATCAAATACTTGTTCTCCCCACTGTATATATATATATATATATATATAACATTATCCAATCATGATTAAATAATATACACATGGTCCATTTACCTTTACAGCATTTGTGTATTAAATAGAAGGGGAACAAATTGCAGTAAAACAACTATTTTTGGACATAGCAACAAAATGTGCCAGTCACTTTCTTGAGATATTGAAATATATCAGCAGGTATTAATGCCATGTATAGCACTGGCTTCAGTATACCTGGCTTCAGTATACCTGGCTTCAGTATACCTGGCTTCAGTATACCTGGCTTCAGTATACCTGGCTTCAGTATACCTGGCTTCAGTATACCTGGCTTCAGTATACCTGGCTTCAGTATACCTGGCTTCAGTATACCTGGCTTCAGTATACCTGGCTTCAGGTCTCAGATCCAACGAATAAGAAAGGTTCTTAAAACTGTAGCATCCTTGTGCATGCATTAAGTTTGGAACAACCTTAACATCGTTAGAATGGTAGCAAGTACTGACATTATAGCAGAAAAATAGTCCTTGGGTCAACACATCCATAGGATTTTTCATATCTGTACAGTGTTGACATCATCAGTAATTCATCATATCGATAGCAGAAGTATCTCAAGAAGCAGGAACCAAAGTGTCTAGCTGCTATAAATATGGCTTTCTTCCCTCAAACAACATGCGACTAACTACTTTACACATGAACACACAAACTAGGCTTGTTCAAAGCTATAAGGAAGCGCTTTTGTTATGTTAAAAAAATGTAAAAGGCCCTTTCCTGATTTTCACAAGTCTGACTCCAAGGTTCCCTGAAGGGGTCTCATGTAAAGCTCAGAACTTACCGTATTCATAGTTTCTCTGGTAAAATAGAGGAAACTCTTCAGTAGTGGAAACATTGTAGCACAAACACGTAATAATCGGTGCATAACACTTTCATAAACCATCTTTGCACTTGGAGTGCACCTGACTTAACCTCCAGTGTCAGACAGTCTTCCCTTCAACTGAAGTGAGATCAGATCGTTTTCCTATACTCTCCTTTTAAAATGTTTAGACTGGGTTGTCTCCTAGTGTTGGAAGAAGCTGAATCTGGTACATCGTATAAGGGACACAGTCAGTTAACTCCCTTGGGTCAGACCCTGGTTATTAGGCCTCGGGACAGTGGGGGTTCTGGGGGATGGAGTGTGGGTCTGGAGCTTCATGACACCACAACCAGCAGCCCGGATGAGGTCATGGAAGAATCTCTGGTTTTCACCTGAACAAGGGGAAGAAGCAATAGGAGGAGGAAGGGTCAGAATATAAGGTCAAGATGTACGTTATCTGAACTAAGCCAATGCAAACACCGAAGATCTTTCCCTAACTTGCCTTCACATGCTTATTTATTTCCTCTCTAACCGGTGTTATATTTATTCACTCACACTTAGCAATAACATCTGTTGATGGTAGTCCGACCTCTAGTATGATTCCAATTTTAGTAGGATTTAAGTATTTTATATGTAAGGTATATGTACAATACCACTGAATTATAAACAAACATAAATTAACCCAGCTAATCACCAAAATAAGTCAGAGGGGTTAATGTACTACTGTTTAATGACAGTAGGGGGAGTTTTACACCACGGTTAGTGAATCATAGTTACAGACAGACATGCTGAAACCCAGGAATCTAACACAGGCACACTAACAAGCACTGCTAGCCAGGGAGCCGTACCTTTACCAACCAAGGGTGGGAGGAAGAGGAGGAGGAAGAGAAGGGGGGGTAAGAAGTGATGCCAAGGGAAGACAATCTGTCTTGGTTCTCCTGGAATAACTCATAGTAGAGCGAGAGGGGGAGGTAGATAGAGTCAGTTATACAGTGGGTGACGATGAGGGGAAAGAGGAGGAGTGGTGAGATTAGGAGTAAACGGAAGAGGTAATGAAATGCTTAACAGTAACATTCTTAAAGCGTGCATAACGCTGAAGTAGAGTAACAGATCTACAGATTGTATGAGAAGTCTGATCCTTGCAAGCTCACCTCTAAGTTTGTTCGTGCTTTCTTCAAGACGTCTTTTGTTCTTGACACTGTAAACAACAAGACCAAACGGTTATTCTCCTGTGATTATCAACCGTCACCTCAACAAACACACAATGTATTAAAAGAAAAAATATTAGGAACACGAGCCAGAATCAGAGCTGACTGAGGATGATGAAGGACCGCCAATGAGGAAGAAACAGGGCAAGCAAAAGTGAGAAAGCGAGACGAGAGAGAGAGGTTCAATTGTTGTGAGGAAGGGTTTAGGGAGCCCAAGAAAGTCCAGGAAGCGCCAGGATCGTCTCCTAAAGTTGATTTAACTGCGGGATGGGGGCACCACCAGTGCAGAGCTTGCTCAGGAATGGCAGCAGGCAGGTGTGAGTGCATCTGCATGCACAGTGAGGCAAAGACTTGATGGCCTGGATGTCAAGATGGCCTGGTGTCAAGAAGGGCAGCGAAGGAGCCACTTCTCTTCAGGAAAAACTTTAGGGACAGACTGATATTCTGCAAAATGTACAGGGATTAGACTGCTGAGGACTGGGGTAAAGTCATTTTCTCTGATGAATCCCTTTTTCGATTGTTTGGGGCATCCGGAAAAACTCTTGTGCAGAGAAGAAAAGGTGAGCGCTACCATTAGTCCTGTGTCATGCCAACAGTAAAGCATACTGAGACCATTCATGTGTGGGGGTGGGGTGGCTTCTCAGCCAAGGGAGTGGGCTCACTCACAAGTTTGCCTAAGAACACAGACATGAATAAAGAACGATTCCAAAACATCGTTCGAGAGCAACTTCTCCCAACCATCCAAGAACAGTTTGGTGATGAACAAAGCCTTTTCCAAGCATGATGGAGCACCTCGCCATAAGGCAAAAGTGAAAACTAAGTGGCTCGAGGAACAGAAAATTAACTCCCCAGACCTCAATCCCATTGAGCACATGTGGTCAATCCTAAAGAGGCGGGTGGACAGACAAAAACAAACAAATTCTGACAAACTCCAAGCATTGATTACGCAAGAATTGTCTGCCATCAGACAGGATGTGGCCCAAAAGTTAATTGACAGCATGCCAGGGTGAATTGCAGAGGTCTTGAAGAAAAAGGGTCAACACTGCAAATATAAACTCCTTGCATGTACTTAATGTAATTGTCAATAAAAACCTTTGATACTTCAAATGCTAATAATTATACTTCAGTATACCATAGTAACATCTGACAAAAAGATCTAAAAACAGTGCAGCAGCAAACTTTGTATAAACCGATACTTGTGTCATTCTCAATATTTCTGGCCACGGCTGTACAAAAATGACAGGAAAGGATGAAGAACATAAATTAGAAAACAAATAAAGGGGGTGGGTGAGAAGAGAAAATGCATAACAAAGAGTAGTGATTTACATTGGCTGATGATGAAGTGTTCCATGCTGTCTTTGGTGCGGTTGGAGCTCTTCAGTGTCTCCATGGCGTCCATCAGGGCCTCCTCCTGCTTTGAGACTCGCCGACGCAGTGTGTGGATCTCCTCCTTTAGAGATTGCTCCTACAAACACACATAGGCAATCAGTTATAAATCTACAATCACACATAAGCAACCAATCAGAAATTGTCAATCCGTCTGAAATCTACAGTCACACATAAGCAACCAATCAGAAATCTACAAACACACATGTGCATACACAATCAACTGTAAATAGCAGTAATGTCACTTAGTTAAGTTAACATAATCAGAGACTTCTAACTTATGAAATAGAAAAATAAAATCTCCTTAACCCTTACTGGATACAGGCTATCTTTTGGAAAAGCAAATTAGAAAACAAAGTCCCTGCTTGATCTGGCTCTGCTTAAAAAGAATATTGGGTTCTGACCTTCTTGGAGCTCCGAGGGGAACCCTCACTAATCGGAAGGGCTGCCCTCCAGAACTTTCTGAGCAGAGAGCTTGCCTCCTCCAGGATCTGCCACAGGGTCTTAGTGCTAGTCAGAAGGCTCTTTACGTTGCCAGGGATCACAGCCTGGCAGAGACACAAGCAGATTTGTTAGTGTGTGTGTGTACTGCACCGCTGTGGCGACCTCTATATGACCTCTGACCTCTTACCTTGTCCTGGCTGAGCTCCAGCGGGGGATAATTGGCCGTGGCCTGGAGGGCATTCTCCATTTTGCCAACGTGGATGCGTCCTTCCAGGATCTGCTGCTGTAGGGCTCGAAAGTCATCAATGTGCCCCACAACATGGCAGCCATTGTGGTTCACGAAGGAGCCGTCGGGAGCCTGGCCCTTGGGAGAAGAATTATCTCCCTGGGGTTTTGGGGTGAGGGAGTGTGGGGAGGCGGGGCTGAAAAGTCCAGTGTCTCTGACAGGGGGAGAGAGAGCGGCGTCTGTGAGGGAAAGTGGATGTGAATCAGTTAGGGTGAATGTCAAACCCAATGGAGCCCAATTCACAATATAGTGCACTGCATTTGTACAATGACCAATACATGGAGTGCACCGCCATCATGTTGTTGACATGGTCACCAGAAGTTTAACAGGGGATAATTACTTTTTCTTTATTTCATTTAGGGGCTTGGAAATATGACAACATGGCAAATGTAGGTCACTATTTAGAAGAAAGCAACAACGCCATCATCATCAAATCATTAAATGTACTGCATCTAAAATCCATTTGCTAACATCGAAATGATGATAAAAGATTTAGCCATTAATCATTTGCATTCTTTAGAAATGGTATCAAGCCTTAGTAATGCACTTAAGGCCACATCTTCATCAGCTCCCATTGAGGAAGCTTTAAGTAGAGATCTCATTTGGCCATCAGCCTGAACAAAAGAATGGTCAAAACCAATAACCCTATAACTTCTGCGTTGCGGAAACTGTGGACGGTATCATGGAATTGAGACATAAACACTGAGTTTATGTGCATTGTTTCTTATTGTTCAGTATTTGTGTGGCAGTGACTTCAGTGAACTACACACCCTAAATAATGTTGTGTAAAAATGTCTAAATGCCTTTGAATTAAATCCACATTAATGGCCGAGTTTTTAGTTCAGGGTTTTGTTGTGGTATGTGCAGAACTCACAGATACACAGTCGCTCGATCTAACCAACTCAATGTGAACTTTATGTTACAGCAGACTTTACTAAATTTGTGTCGTTAGGGTACGGAGCAGGTTTTAGATTTTCACTCTTTCCATATAGTCTGGCTGTTTTGGATGTCTTATTTGGAATTACAGGCCTGTGTAGGTGAGCCTTCTAACCCATGCACCACTACTGCCTATGGTGTTTATGTGGAGGTGTGAGGAGTCAGAAAAGAAATGTTCATTCATTAGAAAAAGAAAATTAGAATTATGGAATTCTGAAAAATAATTTCAGGTAATTCAACAGAAAACAAAACACATTTTATAGGGCAGTAAATCAGTATTGTTTCAGTTGAGGTGAGTTTAATCTAAAACTTTTGGAAAATGTAAAGAATCGAGGGCCATTTTGGACATGTCCTAACCAGGTTTTCTGACATTACCTGTGGCAGAATTGGGCACCGGTGGTCCAATCCCAGAATGTTTTGCACCGTGGCACTCACCGTGGAAGAGCTGTTTCCTGGCTCCAGGAGGAAACGTCCCAGAGATGAACTGCGGTTCCAGCTGAACATGCAGGTCCCTGGGGTGGAACGGCGCAGATTTCCCTGGGGGGGACACTTCATCTGCCTGGGTCGTCTTGGAGACCCGGCGGTCTCCGCGGTACATCTGGACCTCACACCGTAGAGAGTGAGCGAGGCCCCGGCTCTCGCACAACTGTTGCTGCAATACTTTCACTTCATGCTGCAACCTGGGGACACGTAAAACAAATGTAACAACACAAAAATTGCACAACAGAGATGATTATGCACAGACACACACACACTTCCTACCTGTTGATGGCCTCCTGGTGGCTCTGTCTGTCCTGTTTTAGTTGGCTGATCTCCAGGGTCTGAGCCTGTGTTTGGGTTTGCAGCCTCCTGCCCTGCTCCGCCCACTGCTCAGTCTCTAACTCCGCCTCTTTCACCCGGGCACGCCCCAACAGTGCCGCTTCTTGCAGCTGCGCGACCTCTTCACTGCCCTCTGGAGGGAGGTTATGGAGGAGCACAGGTTCAAACAGGAATAACCCAGAACAATATGGCATGTTAAAGCAATAATGCACAAGGAGGTGTGTGATATGGCCAATATACCACGGCTATGGGCTGTTCTTATGCACAACACAAAAATTGCCTGGATACAGCCCTTAGCCTGGTTGATTTGGCCATATACAACCTCAGCCACCAGGCCTTTTGCTAGCATTAACTGGTTACTAATGTATTTAGAAAGTATTATTAGGGGGGTAATTCAAGTGTAAGAAGTATGCTAAATATTAAGAGGGGAGTAATGAGAGTATGAAGTTAGATATTAAAATGAAAGTAATCAGAGTATTGAGAGTATGTTAGATACTATTAAATCATTAAGAGGGGAATAATGAGAGGACCAAGAGCAATGTGGTAACCTCTGCTGGCCTGCTGGAGTCGAGCCTGAAGGTTGAGCTTCTCCTCTTTCAGAACTCTGATTTCACTAGTCAGCTGGTTGACAGAGTCCAAGCCCTGGATGTAG
Source organism: Novumbra hubbsi (assembly GCA_016801125.1). Lineage (NCBI taxonomy): Eukaryota > Metazoa > Chordata > Actinopteri > Esociformes > Umbridae > Novumbra > Novumbra hubbsi. The sequence goes on along the minus strand of JACXGK010005386.1, from coordinate 17,030 downwards.
ATGTTGGTAAGAGCACCTGACAAAAGGGGAAAATACAGTGTATCCTACAATGTGATTTTCTGGATTTTTTATCTCATTTTGTCTGTCATAGTTGAAGTGTACCTGTGATGAAAATTACAGGCCTCTCTCATCTTTTTCAGTGGGAGAACTTGCACAATTGGTAGCTAACTAAATACTTTTTTGCCCCACTGTATGACAAATGCTTGTTACTTTAATAGGGAGTATTGCAAAATCACAATTCATGCTTTTCTACTGAGAATTATAACTTGATGACATTCTCTGACTTCATCCATAAACTTCCATTACTATTCTAATGTATGGCATAATGTGTCATCCTTTTGACAGACCATATTTTTGGCAAAAAAATTAATTGTCTTTTTAGGGAAGTTCAAATTTACATTTTAATAAACAGCGATGTTCAATTATTATCATATTTTTTCTTGCGCAAGTGGCCCACAGTGGAAGAAGCCCATAGTTTGCTGGTCCATGGCACAAAAAGTTATATTAATGTACATGGTTGACTACATGATTGGTCATGGTGGTAAAGTTGGTACCTTTCTCCCTGGCTGTGTGGGCCAGCTTTCCCTCCAGCTGCTGTCTGAGGCGCTCGTTAGTCTGTATGGAATCTTCCAGGCGTTGCCGTAGACTCCTGATCTCACGCAGGTGCTCCTTCATCAAGTCAGAACCTGCAGCGAAATGCAAAACGAGATACAGACCCCATCTTGTGACACCAGAAATATGTCTTGTTTACCCAATGTACAGGAGCATAGAGAACATAAACAGACAAACATGCATCTCAATCACACCTGTGTGGCTGGTGCCGGACTGGTAACCTGATGACCCAGACGAAAGGTCAGCGGTGCCAACTCTCACCAGCCGGTCAGCATAGCCCATGTCCCACGATGCACCGCTCTCCAGTTGACTAGCGCCCGTCTTCGTGACAGGATTCGCACTGAGGTTAACGTGGCCGGTGTTGGGGCCACCGAGCAGAGAGGGATGGAAGGTGTGGTAGGACAGAGCCTGAGGCGTGTAACCGGAGGAGTCAGTCCGGAGGTGGGAGTGGCCCGTCGCGGTAAAGCCTCCAAACGTCTCGGCTGGCGGAACTGCAAAACCTGACGTTGGAAAAGTGGAAATCTCATTTACAAACCGAAGGGAAAAACACGGATGATGTGTAGGTCGGTGTGTCAGAACACCGCCGCAAGTGTGAGACGTTAATAATAGAGAAGGAAGACATTTCCATTTAAAAGTAGAGGAAGCCTATAGACGGAGTTAAGAAGTTGGGATGTTAGGATGAAGGGGGATGTTAGATAGATTGTGGGGAATGAGGAGTAATGTGTCTGTGTGTCCCTCTATTTTCCCTCCCTCTCTGTTCCTCCTCTCTGTCTTCCAGGAGGTTGGGGACAGCACTGTCACCAGAGTAACTGCCTGGTGAATGGTGGGTGAGCACACGCATTTAACCCTGCTAGACTACATTTCCAATAAGTTTAAGTTTGGAACATTGTAAACTCACTTTCTACACCAAGTTAATTAATGTGTCTGGGTTAATTACTGATTCATTGGTGCTATTAAAGTTGGGATGCTGTTTTTCTTTACATGTGGAAAATGTAAAGAAAAACAGAATACAATGATGGACAAATAATTTAAACCCTATATTCAATGGAAAATAGTACAAAGACAACATATGAAATGTTGAAACTGTTATTGTTTCTTGAACAATATATGCCCACTTTGAATTTGATACCACCAACATGTTTATGGGACAGAGGCAACAGTAGACTGGAAACGTTGTGTAAACCTGGTGGAACATCTAACAACTAATTAGGTCAGTTACATGATTGGGTATAAAAACACCATCTTTCAGAAGTAAAGAGAGTGCAACATTTTAAGAATAACGTTTCTCCATGTAAAATTGCATGGAGTTTGGGGATCACATAATATACGGTACATAATTAAAATATTCCAAATATTCTAAGAAATCTCTGTACGCAAGGGACACATGGCTGTGATCATCGGGCCCTCAGAAGGCACTGCATTAAAAACAGACACAATTCTGTAGTGGACATCACTGCATAAGTTCAGGAACACTTCCGAAAAGAAGATGAGGTCCATCCAGCTGGTCAGCGCACAGTTCAAATGCCAGCATCCATTATGGTATGGGGGTGCATTAGTGCATATGGCATGGGTGACTTGCACCATTAATGTTGAACAATATATACAGGTTTGGAGCAACATATGCTACCATCGAGACAACATCTTTTTCAGGAAAGGATTATTTCAGCAAGACAATGCCAAACAACATTCTGCATGTATCACAACAGCACAGCGCCGTAGTAAAAGAGTCCAGCTGCTAAATTGGCCGGCCTGCGGTTCAGACCTGTCACCCATTGAAAACATTTGGCACATTATGAAACAAAAAATTAGATAGGGAAATTAGAAATGAGAATACATTTCACTTTTAAAACTACAGCAATTGGTCTCCTCTTTTCCCAAACACATACAGAGTATTGTTGGAGGTGATGCCACACAGTGGTCAACATGCCCCTTTCCCAACACAGTGGTAAACATGCCCCTGTCCCAACACAGTGGTAAACATGCCCCTGCCCCAACGTTTTGGAAACGTGCTGGCATCAAATTCAAAATATGCATCTGTTTTTCCAATTTCTCAGTTTCAACACTTGTGTAATTACATGTAGTCAATGAGAGACAGTTAGCCATGCTACACACACACACACACACACACACACACACAGGTGCAAGCAGGGAGACGCACGCTCATGATCTTCCAGCTGCCTCTGTAACATCTGCAGCTCCTGGTGAACCTCGGCCAGGGAGAAGCCCCCGGGGCCGCCGCCGTGGTAACGGGGCCTCAGCGTGGCCATGTGCGGGTGATATAGCAAGGGGGCTCTTAGAGGAGAGAGTTTCGGGTGGAAAAGGGGTTGGGGATGGGGCTGGGGGAAAGCGGGCACCGGCCCACCCTGGGTTCCTGGAGGTACGGAGAAGAAGACGAGGACAGGAGGGCAGCAAATGGGCAGGGGAAACAAGAAGAGGGGTGGAGCCAGGAGAGGAAAGAGGGAACAAAACACTTGAATAGCTGGACTTGATGCGGTACAGTGTGTGGGGAAACTGGATGGGATGACAATGTAATGGATGATGCTCCTCTTGCTCATACCTGTCTGTCTCACGGTGTCCCCTGAACGCTGCATGCTGGGACAACAGACAGTGGACTGTTGCGCAGGGGATGGAGGAGTGGATGGTTGGAGTGACGTGAGGACACTGTTACAGTGAGAACCTGACAGAAGAGGGATGATAAATGAAAAGACATGAGCTGTGGGATATTTGGTGTCATATCTGTGATGTACAGTCATTTCTCTGATCGTCTACCTGTGCTATTGGAGGCTCGTCTGTTCTCCTGCCCGTCCATTTCTGAACATAGCTCCAGGTCCTCATTGGTGGAGGCATGCTCGTCAGACACAAAGGAGATGCGGTCTGATTGGTCAGTGGTGTCGGACAGGGCGTGGCTACTGCAGGGTGTGTCAGAACGTGGCTGGTCTAGATTGAGTTTGGCACGGAGCGCCTCAATGGTCTTATCCTTCTGTTGGAGCTCCTTGCTCAGCCTGTGCACACACACACACCCACACACGCACGCACACACACACACACACACACACCTTTAACATAACCTTAACAGTAACTCCAAAAAGCCCTATCCCTAACTCTAACCCCCACTGTAAATCCAAGCCTAAACTTAACCCCTAAGCCTATAATAGCCTTTTTTCCTCAGGAGATTTTATAACCTCAAATGTACATTACAATAAGAAGTCACACACACGCATAAGAAAAATAGAATGACACTCAGTGATCACATAAGACCATACGACTGCTGTCCATTGACATAGAGAAAAACAGCCTTTCAAATGCATAGCAACAGGAAGTAAGGCTGCTGGGAAATATCAGCATAGTCCTGACCAGAATGTAATAATCCCTTTTAGCTTTGTATACTCGCTCTAACACGGTTTCTTTTGGGACTCAGGTGGAAGAAAAGAAACGGGTATGCATCGTTGCCTCAGATATCTGATCAGACAGAGACTCAGAGATGACCACTGACCTGGTCCGAACAGACACGGATCAACACAGACTCAGAGATGACCACTGACCTGGTCCAAACAGACATGGATCAACACAGACTCAGAGATGACCACTGACCTGGTCCAAACAGACATAAATCAACACAGACTCAGAGATGACCACTGACCTGGTACAAACAGACATGGATCAGCACAGACTCAGAGATGAACACTGACCTGGTCCAAACAGACATAAATCAACACAGACTCAGAGATGACCACTGACCTGGTCCAAACAGACATGGATCAACACAGACTCAGAGATGACCACTGACCTGGTCCAAACAGACATAAATCAACACAGACTCAGAGATGACCACTGACCTGGTCCGAACAGACATGGACCAGCACAGACTCAGAGATGACCACTGACCTGGTCCAAACAGACATGGATCAACACAGACTCAGAGATGACCACTGACCTGGTCCAAACAGACATAAATCAACACAGACTCAGAGATGACCACTGACCTGGTCCAAACAGACATGGATCAACACAGACTCAGAGATGACCACTGACCTGGTCCAAACAGACATAAATCAACACAGACTCAGAGATGACCACTGACCTGGTCCGAACAGACATGGACCAGCACAGACTCTTTAGACAGACTGAAATCATTAAAGGGAGCAGCTGGGTGTTCTACTTAATCAGCCAAAACAGAATGTGAGAGATGCACACACACACACACACACAGCAAAACGGTTGTACACATCGCGTACACACACAGTACATCACTCCAGCGTTAACACCAAACCACAATGTATGATTCTTTCGGCCTTACTTCTCCAGCTCTCTGTGCAGGGACTTTCTCTCTCGCTCAGTGTGTTTTCTGTACAGGACCAGTTCTCTCTCCTGTACCCGGCTCTCCCACAGAGAGAAGGAGAACAGGGAGTCCCTGTACAGGGGGCTGCTCTTGGACAGCATGGCCCTCCACAGCGGAGCCATGAGCCCAGGCCGACCAGCCCGCCCCACCGAAAGACCTGTTCCTCGGGCTAGAGAGCCCGCATTCCGGCCTCTCTGCCCCTCCTTCACAGCTCTCCCGTCCTCGCCGCGCAGGGTCGTGATGCCGCTAGGTGTCCACGCTAACTCGGCGGGGCTTATTGGCTTAACGTATGGGTCCTGATCCCCGGTGCGTTACGACAGGTTTGGAAAGGAGAAACGTGCCAGCTGGGAGGACGGATGGAGGGATGGTGGACTGTGAGCAATTGGGTGACAAGCGGAGTTAATCCTCAGAATAAACCGAGAGAGAGATGGGAGAAAAGGCCGATCACGGACGACACAGAATGAGACAACTGACGAGGGGCCGGCCCGGTGCAGAAAAGCTTGATAGAGTCCCACGAATGCCAAATTTAGTTCAGGTGGCATTACCTCCGCTTGTGTAACAGAGATAAAAGCGGGCTGGGACCTGTTTCAGAATTTCATCAGTGACGCTGTCAAATTGGAACTTTTTCCACAGGTTCATTGGTTCGTACACTGTCAAGCGTGTCACCTGTGTTTGCGAGGAATCGTGGTTCAACTAGTCCGAGCGGTTCAGAGAATGGCGCTACATGATAAGCTAGCACACTGACGCCCATTATGCGTCTGCTGTTTACAGCATGGAGGAGTTCATATTAGAATCATATTGCGCAGTGAAGGAGAATATTAGCACTACAGTCTAACTCTCTGTTCTCAAAAGCTGTCAAGAACCTAAAATGAACCTTGCATTGAAATGGTTTTATTTAACTGGTTTTCAAACCAGCAGTCAAAGATTAAAGGAAGCAACCAGAGAGAGCTTTTCACTCAGAGATGGCGAGAGGACAGCTGGATGTTAGGCTGGTCTAATCAGGCCTAGGGGCTGCACTAACAATCTGCTCCAGCCAGAGAGGGAAGCTCTGTAAAAGAGAGTTTGAACGATCAAATATAAATCCAATAGCACTAGACAGCCTCCTGTGTTTTAGAACACTGCAGCTCTAGCATGAAAAAACCTGCTCCCATCCAGCTCTTCATCAAATGCGGGTCCGTCTGCCGGTCTGGGTGTGTGAGGGGAACATCGGGTTATTCTCTTCTTCATTTCACATTTGACCTAATTTTAAGAGTTAGGACACATTAAAAATGTAACACCAAATTCAGTAATAAGAGACTTAAGCGTTGCACATCCATGAACCATAGTTTTACTGTAATCATCTGTCCATGTCCTGTATTGTACCTGTAGTTATACTTTAATCATCCATCAATGTTCCATTGCGGTCTTGTTGTTATACTGTAATCATCCTTCCATGTTTTGTAGTTATACTGTAATTATCCCTCCATGAGCTGTATTGCTCCTGTAGTTATACTGTGTCATCCCTTCTGGTTTTGTAGTGTAATTGTAATTCAAGCATCCCTCCATGCTCTGTAGTGCTGCCAAAGGTATACTTTAAGCATCACACTGTGTTCTATAGTGCTACTGAAGTTGTACTGTAATCTTCCCTCGATGTTCCGTAGTTCTCCTGTAGTTATAATTTAATTATCCCTCAATGTTCTGTGGTGCTCCTGTAGTTATACTGCAATCACCTGTTCATCTTTTGTATTTCTCCTGTAGTAATACTATAACGACCCTACGCATACTGTAGTGCTTCTGTAATTATACTGTAATCATCCCTCCATGTTCTGTATTGCTCCTGTAGTTATACTGTAATTATCCCTCTGTGTTTGGTAGTGCTCCTGTAGTTATACTGTAATTGTGTTCTGTAGTTTTCCTGTAGTTATATTGTCCCTCCATATTCCGTAGTTCTCCTGTAGTTATACGATATTTGTCCCTCCATGTTCCGTAGTGCTCTTTTAGTAATACTATATTAGTCCTTGCATATTCTGTAGTGCTCTTGTAGTTATACTATAATTGTCCCTCCGTGTTCCGTAGTGCTCTTGTAGTTATACTATATTAGTCCTTCCATATTCCGTTGTGCTCTTGTAGTTATACTATATAAGTCCATCCATATTCCGTTGTGATCTTGTAGTAATACTATATATGTCCTTCCATATTCCGTTTTGCTCTTGTAGTTATACTATAATTGTCCCTCCCTGTTCCGTTGTGCTCTTGTAGTTATACTATACAAGTCCTTCCATATTCCGTTGTGATCTTGTAGTTATACTATATTTGTCCTTCCATATTCCGTTGTGCTCTTGTAGTTATACTATAATTGTCCCTCCATGTTCCGTAGTGCTCTTGTAGTTATACTATAATTGTACCTCCCTGTTCCGTTGTGCTCTTGTAGTTATACTATACAAGTCCTTCCTCTCGATCGCTAGGTTGTTCCTTCTCAGTATTTCATTCCGTCACTTTCAGTCTCTCCTCTCTACCCCTCTTCTCTCTCTCTCTCCCCTCCTCTCACCCCCACTCTATAGCTTTAGCTGCTCCTGACCTACTTCCCTTCTCTCCCGCGAGGTCTTAACAACCTAAACTGATTAGTGCCCATGTCAACACCCTGCTCTGAACCCAGCATTGTAGCAAGAGCTTGTGCCACATCACACTATCAACACACACATAGACAGACAAAAGAGAGAATCCAACTGAAATCAATTAAATATCCCGAATTAACGGCTTGTCCTAAATGAGTGTCCTGGCAGTGAAACCCAGTGAAGTCACCTAGTGGTCCCGCTGCGTGACAGACATGACAGTACCGCAGGGCTCCACTGCCTGTCTCTCTCACTCTCTTTCTTTCTCCATCCTACTCCCGTCACTTCTAATTACCCACAATCCAACGCTGCACTCAATCTTGTAAGGACACATCAGAGCAGTCTACCCAATCAGAACCCCCCACGTGTTTGAACCTCCTCAGAATGGTCATTCCTGATGAGAATCCTCCTATGAGCAGCGATGGCTAGGAGCTTAACATGCTCTAATATTCTACTAGCGTCCATGAGTCTCTGACTACCTGCCCCTGGGTTGGCAGCCAAGTGGCAGCCTTTACCGATGAACCAGATGTCCCCATATACCAGCCTGACCCCGCAAACCAGTCCACCGGCTGCAGAAGTGACTCCACAAACCAGGACAGTCACCGCCCTACTTTATGGGGACAATGTCACCCATCAGCATAGCTCAGAAAGGGAAATGTACAGAACCCCAGATGTAGAGGTCTCCATGAGCTGACGCAGGGATACAGCGTTCGTCAGGTTCTGTTCATTGTGTTTATCTCTCTCTCTTTGCTGCTCACACAGACACAGCCCCTCTCCCCCCGTCTCTGGGTGTAAACTAAGCGGATGACAGCGCAAGTTTTCACAGTCAACTGACTTCATCCGCATGAACGGACCACTGCAGCCTGGTCGACTGGCTAATGCCCTCAACCGCAAACAGAGGCATGATGGGAAGAAAGAAAGGACCCCTTGAAGGTCTGTGCCAGCTGCTGCCATGACGATGAGAGGGAGGCGGAGGGAGGGCAGTAACGTCATCCAATCACAAGGGTTCTTCCCAGTGAGTGTCCCCATAGCGTTGGTTGGCAGTGGTGATTGGCCCTGACCAGTTAACCAGTCACCCTGCCAGCCAGGTTAAATAGGTCCTCCAGGGGGAGGGAGGAGGGATTACAGGGGAGGGGAAGGAAATGTGAAACGCAGAAGAAGTACGGTGCACAGACACAGCGAGGAAAAGAAGGAAGTAGAGAGATGTCTCACAAGTTCTCAATGGGAGTAACCCCAACCATAAAGCATACAAACTGCTCACACAACCAGAAGTTCCACTGAACGCTGCAGGAGAACAAATTCACTGGCCAACAACGATGGTTGAGCTTGCAGGTGCCCCAGCCAAGCACAAGGTGTGGCTGTTCAGACGACCAACCCAAGACAGCATAGAACCTATTTGCGTGTCCAGGCACAAGGCCCTTGGCCCTATTCTGATTCTCTAATGATAACAACCAGTCGTGTGCTAGTCTGTCAGTAAGTTAATCAGACTGATCATTGATTAAGCGACATACCAGAGATAACTCCCCTGGGGGTGACACAGAACCCCAAACAATAACCAATATTTTCCAACTGCCAGAATGTCCCATCGACAACATTAGCGCATAGAGTGATACTGACACAGGAAGACACTTCAGCAGGCACACATACCGTATGGCGAGCAGCTCTGTGCCAGTCTTGTCATCAGGAATCTCTGGATGATCCCCTGAAAAAGAAATTGGACTTTAATAGAGAACAACAGACACAGAGTCACCACATATAAGATCTTTATAGACTGGTGAAAAATTTAAAGATGTTTTACATTCACCATTGTGAAGTAGTCCACAACTTGTAAATAGAACTATACGCTATACTGTAGCTGGTATAATGAGACATTCAGATTTTGGTTGTTTGATCATTTCTTTGTTGCATTTATTTTCTCTACCCTTAAACTGTCCTACATGCCTCAATATCAGAGATATTCAGGGAAACTGCTGAAGGATTTGGTTAGGAAAAGTCAGTTTTAAAATCACTTATTTAAAAAAACACTAATCATAAGCAAATAATCGGCTTTGTGCAATTAAGATATGTATAGCCACCCCTCCCCTGGCTTAGACAGAAAATCAGTCCTTGATTGTTTGATTTGAGACTACTTGATTCGGTTTGAGCTGTCCAAGTATGTTCTACTGTACCTGCATTTCTGTTTTCAAATGCCCCAAATGACATGACTAGTGTAACCATGTGTTTAATCTATGTAAATGAGTACAGAGGTTCCCCACTCCACTCACGTCCGCTGATTTTGATACTGGCTCTCTGCGCCAGCGAGGTGCTCTGGGCCAGCTGTTCTCTGAAACTCTGCCCCATGTAGTAGTCGATGTCATTGGCGCGCAACAGCTCCTCAAAGGCCTTGGTGGTGTCGCCCAAGTGCTGGGTCAGGATGTGGCACACACCGAGCCCCTCGCGCATCCTCTGGCGCAGGTTGGACAGCTCACGGGCCTGGGCCTGGATCAGGGTGTCAAAACGACTGCAAGGGAACAGGCAAATAGAATCAATATTTGACAGAACGGAGTCGATATGACAGACGGGTCGATATGACACAGACGGGAGTCAATATTAGACAAATAGAAGTTGATATTAGACCGACATAAGTCAATATGACACAGACAAGAGTCAATATTAGACAGACAATAGTCAATATGACACAGATGGGAGAGTGAATATAAGACAGACGGAGTCACGGGATACAAAAAGTAGACTCAACATCAGGGAGGGGAGAAAAAGTGAAGGAGACACACGGGAAAGTAAATATAAGAGACAGACAGTTGAGAACTACACCAAACTATCAACACCAGACGTTCTACCATGATGAGCAACTGTAGTTGGAGCTACGTACCCCGGCCCCGGCCAGGTGGCAGCTCTGCCCTCCTCCTGAGGCCCTGGCGTCCCTACTGGGGTCCCTACTGGGGTCCCTTTGTCCTTCCTCAGTTGGTCCTCAATGGCGCCAACACGAGACTCCAGCTCCTGGAGGTTCTTGTCAGGCTTTGGTTGCCGAGGGGACTGTCCCAGTCCACCACCAGAGGACTCCCAGCCCTCGTCCTCCTCCGGGCTGCTCTGAGAGGGCGAGGCCTGGAACTGGAAGCTCCAGTTGACCTTGCGGGGGTTGGACAGGCCATTAGAGGGGCCAAAGGGGTCGCTGGAGGTGGAGAGGGAGCGCAGGCGGCCCTGGAGGCTCCGGATCACCGTCTGAGAGTGGGAGAGCTGCGAGCGGAGGTCGTCAACCGATTGTTGGAGGGATGTGATGTCAGCCGCCTCCGAGGTCGGAGGAGCGGACTTCTCAGAACGTACGGCGCCAGGCCACCACTGGGAGCCACCGCACTCCAGGGACGTGCACATTTCCAGATCGTCAAACTCTAATGAAAACAGAGAGGGCACACTAGTTAGTCAATGGACACACTGCCCTCTGGTGGCTGGACTGAACCATAGCAGCGTTTACAGCTCCCAATAGTAGCTCTTGAAGTACCCGGGCTGCTGGTCTCCTCCCTCTCCGCCTCGTTCTCACTGCGACCACAGGTCTCATAGCCCATGTCCTGTGGATCCACCTGGACCTGCTTGCTGTCCTGCTGCACTGGCGTCTCCGCTACAAACAGACGGATAGCGGTTAGCGTTCCATTTTGCGGCGGTCGATGTGTGAGCATCGTGAGGGCGTCTTCACTCACTCAGCAGGTCTCTGTAGTCCTTGAGCTGTTCAGCCTGAGCTTGTACCGTGGCCTCGGACACGCCGAGTCTCTCCCGCAGCTCCTTGCTCTCCAGCTGTAGCCGCACAGCCTTCTCCACCATCACCGTCTCCATGGGGCTCGGCTGGCTTACCCCGGCCTCCCCTCCCCCTTCCTTCTCTTCAGTATCCTGACCGATGGGACCAGAGCAACCACAGAGTTCAATAGGGATGCAGACGCTTGTTGCAACTTTTCCGATTTCCCCTCAATCTAAACACTTTATTGGCCTGTCACTACTAGAAACAGACATGTATTCCTACAAGAAAAACCACAAGAACACTTGAATGGTTGAATTACCATGCATTCAAGCAGTAAACGGTTTTAGAGTGTTGTCACCCCCTACCTGTGTGGAGTGGGACAGCAGGGCTCCCAGGTCCAGAGAGACTGGCCTAGCGCAGCGTCTCTTCCCCAGGCCAGGATCTCTTAGGGTGGTTAACCCGGGGTTACTGTGCTCCCCCTGGGAAAGATGCTCATCCTCCCATAGATCAGCCCCCCACAGCTCCTCTTCCTCAACATCCAAATCTTCGTCATCGTCCGCCTCTTCAGTGAGTCTCTGATCATTCCTGGGGTCGTTTTCTGGCGATCTGATTGTCTGGTGAGACTTCAACTCCTCATTCTCCATTTTTAGGCTGTAGAGGGCTTTCCTGTAACAGTGACAACATAGACAGTTATATATGCTAGACTGCCTTATAAAGCATGTTCATAATAAAAACTATTTTAAAAGCACAGACATTTTTATATGTAAATGTATATATGATGTACAGATACTGTGCAGAAGTTGTAAAATGAGGTGAGCAGTATTTTTTTGTTACCTCATCTGGGAGAGTGAGGAGAAGCCAGCCTTCATCAGCTGAGCCCTGAGCTCCTGCAACTCTCTCTCCACAACCATCTTCTGTTGCACCAGGTGTTTCACCTCCACCAGCCCCTGTGTCCGGCCATGTTCAACTCCCAAAGTATCCTGGGATGATTTACACAGGAGGTGAGATTAGAAAGTCACAGTGTGTTTGGATTACGCCAGGATGATGGCGGAAATATGAGTGGTGTTAAATATGCAATGTGACATGATATAGATAAAATAATGAATTACTATTTCAATATTCAAGGGTTATCTGCCGTTTAAGTGGTCTACCTGCGTGGTAGTTAAAGTTAGAGCTGTCACTTTCGATTCCTCTTCCTCCATGCTGTCTGCATAGTCACTGTTGACATCATCATCCTCTTCATCTGAGGTGAATTCTAGAAACCATAACAGAGGACAATGTTACCTGACAGACAAGCCTAAACTCGTAAGAGTTCTGATAAGAAAAGCCTACAAGGAATAAATCACCCTGAAAAAAAGTACTAATCCACTCTCTTATTTAAAATAAAGAAACACAGTTTTTCATCTTAGTTTTTCAGATGAAAACAATGCTTTTGCCAGAAAACAATTCAACATCCTGAATCACATTCACACACAGCTAACTCCTAGCCATTCTGTCAAAGACCGCAGAAGCATGTAGAAATCCACAACCCGTTTCTTTAACTACAGGTACTATTTTCTTCCTAAGAAATTAGCCAAATTGAAAAGTGGGTCATCTACTATTGCACTCAAAATGTATATTATGAGTACCCACTGTAACGAATATAAAGTGGTAGGGCAAAGGACGCATTAAGGCTCCTTGTTTTGTCAATTTTAGGAATGCTCTAAACATACAGCCCAGGAAATGAGGGAATCCATCTTAGTGCTAGGTTATGCTCACAGGAATGAGGGAATCCATCTCAGTGCCAGGCTATGCGTACGGGAACGAGGGAGTCCCTCTCAGTGCTAGGCTATGCTCACGGGAATGAGGGAGTCCCTCTCAGTGCTAGGCTATGCTCACAGGAATGAGGGAATCCATCTCAATGCTTGGCAATGTTTACAGAAATTAGGGAATCCATCACAATACTAGGCAATGTTTACAAAAATTAGGGAATCCATCTCAATGCCAAGCAATGCTCACTGGAATGAGGGAATCCATCTCAGTGCCAAGCTATGCTCACAGGAATGAGGGAATCCATCTCAGTGCCAGGCTATGCTCACAGGAATGAGGGAATCCATCTCAGTGCCAGGCTATGCTCACAGGAATGAGGGAATCCATCTAAATGCTAGGCTATGTTTACAGAAACGAGGAAATTCATTTCAGTGCAATTCTATGCTGCTGTACTATATGTGTAAATATACAGTCAAATCAATAGTAACATACACTGTCTGGAAGTATTCTTAAAGAGCAGACTTTAGTTCCTAAATTATTTTCACACTCAGCTGGCAGCTGAGGTATCACAGACTACATTGCTTGAGTAAGAGGCCCAACATGTGCTGTATATTTTAAGGCTAACAGAGTGGTTTTACAGTATTATTTACAGATTGAAATTTAACCAGACACTAACAGATATACTGTAGCGAGGATTTCATATTTTTATTATGGTGTACTAAGGAAGTTATTTTACGATCTGAAAGTGGACAGGTAAGCGTATTGAACAGTGCAGAACACACATTATAAAAAACATAGACATTATTGGGGTAAAAAATTATATTTTGTCTAGTGTCTATGTACTAATAGATTATTATAATATATTTGTTTGGTCTCTTCAGAAACAATGGATTTTGGTAATGTACTTCACTCAAATTTAATTGCAAATCACACGTCTAAGGTTAAACACTAGCTGGGCTGTAATCTCGTGCGATCAGACAGCGGAGTGATTCCAACTGAAACAATTTAAGCTTTAGTGGAAATAACTTCTGTGACATGAGTAGAGACTCAGACATTAAGAACAGGCGTGGCCAGGATGTTGTACATCTCAGCTCATTGGCTCCAACAAGGCTTAAGGGATTAGGCTGTTACCCATATGTGACCAGGGCAGTCAAGCAACTTGGAACGTCTGTTGTTGTTTCTGTGTGATGCGTTTTTAAATCATGTCCATGGCTCTAAATTACATTACTGGTATGGTTACATTCTCACACTTCTGCAATCACACAAACGCACACACTATGGTATAATGTGCTTGAATCAAGTGTGAGTGAATACAGACTCTATCAGTGTTGTTTAGTTACACAGTAGTTATGGCCTAGGTATTTGAGCAGACAAATTTAGCAGGAAGTGCAAAAACTATAAACACCATAGAAACCCAAGAAAATAACATGGCTTTTTTATTAAGTGGAAAAGAAACGGTTAGCGCTCTTTTGATAGTGATGTTATTGTGCCTCATAGACCGTAGATGGTTTCTACTAACATGTTGGTTAATGTCTCTAGAAAAAAAAGTACATCCCTCTAGTCCAGGACAGGCGGTATCCCAAGATCATGTGTCATGGAAAAACTTACCGTGCTCCTTCCATCGCAGTACTAACACAACGTTGTCCTAAATAGTGACCTAAAGATAAAGCTATTCATAGCTGTTGAATAAACCGTACCCTAGCAAAAGCAAATAAATCCAGCAGTTGTTATAAGACACAGTACCATTACATAGTATATAAACACAACGATACAGGCTGTTGAACATGCAAAGGCACACACATATATTAATAGAGTATATCAAAACGTATGATGCTATCAAGACTCATACAAAGTATGTATTATTGTACGCCCAACTCATACTTCCCATTGGCTGCCACATTATACACAAGTTAGTGTTACATAACGGTATATGTAACACCATCAAAACATCAACATTTATCATGGAATGATCTGTTCTATCAATAAACCAAAATAAAGTGCAAAATCAATGAATTATAATAAAATGTTAATGTATCTTGCAGATGCAGCCAAGTTGTAACTAATCTAACCAAGATAACCATGTTAGAACACACATTAGTAAACACGTACACCCTCTTGAAAGGGGTATTTCACCCTTGGGGAACCTTAGGTGGTTTAAATCATGTTTGGAAGATTTCTATATTGGTGAAATTAGTTTGATGTGAAATTTTATTTTCTTCATAATTGGACATATATATATATATATATATATATGTGGGCTTTCTTAACTTCAACAGTATTGGCATCTAAAGGTAACCTGATTTCAATTACTAAAAGATTATACTGCAATTATTTATTCATAATCTACATAAGTGCAATTTCAAAGTGAAAAAATAAGTACCTTCAATAGCTGAGGTTGCCAGCCTGTTTTTGCCCACCGAACAATGCTTGATAGGGATTTATTGGCGTCTACTGTAATTTGCACATGAGTAGAACTGTTTTATCAATCGTTTAACAGCAAACAAACACATTTGGTTTCTGTTATTCTGGCTACTAAAACAATTTGATAGAAACAGTGGTGTCATTCATAGAACTAACAACCAGATTTATTGAAAAGTTCAGAAAGCATGAAATCACTTGTCAAAAAACAAATGATTGTTTGAAAAAGAAATGTCTACAGTTAATATTGGTGTTTTTGCTTTGTCACTATGAATGCTGGACTTAGTGGCAATTTGTGAACAGCCGAGTACAGAGAAAGTTGACAGTTCCATATTTTACCTGCACAATTTAAATTTGCTTATTCTCGATTGTGTTGAGTAAATGTTGTATTTTTATGATACTAATTAATACCGAAGTAGGTAGGCTATGGTGAAATTCCCATTTTAGAAGAAAGAACATTGCTGCCCCCAGTAGGCCAGAAGGTGCTACTACACACTGAGCCCCATGCTCCTCTGATGCCCACCTCGAAACTCTGCCTGCCTCTCGGCTGGCTGGACTGTGCTCTGGGTCCTGAGGACTGTGAGCTCAGCCTGAGCTTCCCTCTCCCTCATCAAGGCCAGACGCAGCTCCTCTTGCAAGGCCTGGATGTCTGGGCTAGTCTCCTGGGAGTTTGGACCGGTCTCCTGGGAGTTTGGACTTGTCTCCTGGAGGTCAGGGCCACGGAGGGCTAGCTGGGACACGTAGGTCCGGGACACAGAAGTTAACTGTTGGCGTAGCTCCTGGAGACGTCCAGTCTGCTCAGTCATCACCACACCCAGACGACCTGCCGAGTCCTGACAGAGGAGGAGCAGAGGGAAAAGAGGGAGGAGAGAGGAGTTGAAAGAAAAGGAAAGGATGGAGGCATTTAGGGAAGGAAATGATCTCCCTCTCATGGTCTCCTCTGTACGGGTGAACAAAGAAACCAGGCGAGTTCCTCAGATGTTGCCAAGATACCGCTCAGCCCAGTGGGGTTGTATTACCTTGATGTACCGGTCTTGGGCTGCGATGGTGTGGAGCAGCTCCTGGACCTGGGAGTGGTGCTCCTGGACTTGCTGTCCGTGGTCGAACAGCAGTTCCTGGAACAGTTTCTCCTTCAGAGAGAGGCGGGCATTCAGCTCTTCCACCACCTCACTGGGAGCTGGCTTCACCTTACCGAGCAGGGCCTCAATCAGGTCCTGTGACGGAAAGGCAAAGTCTGAGGGGGTGACAACAGACCGCTCCAAATATCCTGCCCCGGAGAAGCGAGCGTCTGGTTGCGCTGGCGTACAGTGTCTCCAGGTTACCTCAGCCTCCTTGGTCCGTGCGCGCAGGGCATTCTGGAGCTGGCTGACAAGTGCGTCTCTCTCTCTCAGGCTGCGGACGTGTCTCTCCTGGATTTCCTCATAGTGTCGCTGGAAACTCACCCACGCCTCAGACACCTGCTCCAGCTCCAGTCCCTTCCCACGAAGGAGCAGTTCCAGACTCTTAAACACACACACACAACAAAAACATCAGACACACATAAAACCCAAGCTTAATCGCCAGGTTTTGTGCCGTTGTGTGTGTGTGTGTGTGT
>JACXGK010005385.1:0-33340 GCA_016801125.1 Novumbra hubbsi | reverse complement strand
GTCGTTCCTGTACTCTACCTTCCTGGTCGTTCCTGTACTCTACCTTCCTGGTCGTTCCTGTACTCTACCTTCCTGGTCGTTCCTGTACTCTACCTTCCTGGTCGTTCCTGTACTCTACCTTCCTGGTCGTTCCTGTACTCTACCTTCCTGGTCGTTCCTGTACTCTACCTTCCTGGTCGTTCCTGTACTCTACCTTCCTAGCCGTTCCTGTACACTACCATCCTGGTCGTTCCGGTACTGTACCTTCTGTGCTGTACCATCTTGCTGCTCGTGAATTTTGGTCTTCCACCCCTGTCGCTGCACCAGCTGACCCTAACTGTGACCTTTAGTCTAAATGTAATATGCTGCACCATGAACCAGTTACCTTTTTGGCCTCTTTCAGTTGTTTCTGCAGGTCGGCCTGTAGCTCCTGCATTTTGCTCTTCCACTCCTGCAGCTGCTCCAGCTGAATCTTGTGTTTCTCCAGCTCCTTCAGCTTCACCTGAATATTAAGAAAAATATACATACACATTAGATATCCATTTCAATAATTTCTGTAGCACAATGCAAAAAAAGAATAACAAAACAATACTTTGTCCTCCGCCCGCTTGATCTTCAGGGTCTCTAGCTTCTCTTCAAGATCCTTCACCTGAACACGCAGAGACTCCTCCTCCTGAGGGGAAGACATTTAATTAATAAATACAAGATGACAGAGGGGGAGAGACACAATGGCCCAAACGCTCTTATTGCAACCCGGGAAAAGGAATTAACACAATGGGTGTTTTTGCCTTGAGAGGGGATAGCAGACAGCTCAGAGTAACTGGAGTCTAAAGCGCCCAGAAGTCCCCCAAAGCAGACAGCTCAAACGTGCTCCAACCACCAAGACTCAGGCGGCTGACATGTCCTGCGCCCCCCTTTCTCTGGTTCAGGTTGCTACTCATATATTGCCAAGTCATTTCAATAACACTGTGGGTTGTGGTGTTGCCAAACAATCCATAGGTAAGGAATCTCAGTCATGGACCATTATAGAAAATATACTAGAAAAATCATTTTAAATGAATAGCTAATTTGGGAGGAATTATGAACAAAATAATTAAGTGATTTCTCATCTTTTAAATTAACAGTTGACCAGAGATTTTGGAATGTCAATAGCCCGCAATGGTGGCAAAATGTCTATAGGATACAACCATCCAGAGGCATGGAAAGGGTAGAGAGCATGACACCTGAATTGCACAGTTCAGTGACGTAAACGGAAGAAGAAAACTCTGCCTTCTGTGAGTGCACAGGTAAAGTACAGAAGTAGTGAGGTTGACGAGAAACGCCTTTCTGAAAGTACTAGTGAACTTGGTTAGTTGGTCAAACAACATTCCCAGGACCAGATCTACGCATGCGTCCAGACCACCACCCCTACCTGCTTCGACACAGGAGGCTCTGCCTGTTTACAACCAAGACATGGATGGAACGAAGGAGTTACAAGATCAGGTAAACAACAGATGAGCAAACAATTTAGGGGATCCTATTGCCTTAAATCAATGTGCTCAACCCTGGGTCTGCATAGCTGCATATACAGCCTTTCGATTTTTTTCTTACTTGCACTCAACCCACAACAATTCCAACCAGCTCTACAAAAACAAGCATTCGGTGAACACCAACTTTATTGAAGCATCTGATTGCCTGGGTCGCTGATCGCAGACTCACCTTGCTAGGGGTTGGCGGGGGAGGAGCTCCAGGCGAGCTGCTGGGAAGGGGGACCACGGGAGCCCCCAGGGTGCCCTTAGAAGACAGGCCACCTTCGCTGACGTCCTCCCTTGACAGAGAGCTGGACAGGCCAGAGGCCGGGGTGGCGGAGACTCGGGGGACCTGCGTTCAGGGACGCAATCAAGTGAGAACAGGAAAACACACAAAAACCTCTTGAGACAGTCTGGAAACATATTCATTCTACTGATCGTAGTGAACCAGACCTCCCAAAACACCGGAACACAAAGCCTGAACCCAGGTCTGTCTGTGCTCCTGTAGTGCACAAATTGTTCACTTTGGTTCTTCAGGAGTTGACCACAGAGCAGAAATAGACTGGCATCCAAGCTTAAAAGGGAGGAACCAATCTAGCTGAACTAAACCGTTATAAAGTGAACCGGACGTGGTGTGTAAATACATTTGTCACGCGATCGGTAGACGGCCTCACCCAGTGCCATACAGACCAAAGTAACCTTTACTGTGCTGATCTGACAGACGTTAAGTGAGCTATGTGGAAAAGGGTGAACTCTGGTCGTGGTATGGAAGTGAGACTAAATCAGTACATTTTGGTCTTCCCTTTCTTGGGGAGTTGTGTTGAAAAACTATATGCCCTATTTTTTTCTCCAGTTATTTTAGGTGTTTTGACCTTTAGACCTGGAGGACCAGAGTTCACCCGGTAAAGGACCAGTTGGTCTCTCCCGGAGGAGGCCAGTTGATTTGAGGCTTGGAACGTACCATGAGGAGGGAGGGGAGGGAACTGGAGCACGAGAGTCGAGCTGGAGTGTTCCACTGTCATGAGGAGATTGTTAGAACTAGAAGAACTGCCTGTTGATTATGCATTGCTCTCCCTGAAGTCAGTCACTATAAAACTCACATACTATTACAGTAACCTTAGATGTTGTGTTTCTTTCACCGGTTCAGATGTTACCACTTCATAAGGGAAGTCTCTAAAAACAACCTCACGTATGACTAGACAATCAATCTAGATTTCAGCCAACGCAGCTTTACCTTCTCATATATCTCAGATATAAACACTAAGCACAACTAGTTCGGAACTGGGTGTACCTACTTCCCCACTTAGGTGCCTTTCTAATGTCACACAAATCACACGTTTTAACGCTATATGAAAGAACAGGTGAACTCCATCTGAATGCCCGTTCCGTAAATGTTTAACCGGCCGTCTGCCGGAAGATCACACGCTCACCTTAGTGCTACGGCGGGTTACGAGCTGGAGGAGGGTGGGTGGAGGTGGAGGAGGGAATTGAGGACAAACAGACAGACAGACAGACACAGGCCCAGCAGAGGAGGCGAGGGCAGCAGTTAGCGGGACGGGAGGAGCAGAAACAGGGTTAAGATTAGTCCGCAAACAGAGGTACCACAGGAAGGACTATACCAAGTTACTGCATTCACGTTCACCAAGTCTTTGTGAAAGTGCGAGCTGACCATTACGTGTACATTTGAAATGTGAAAGCATCATAGATTAGTGAGTGTTGTTTATTCAAAAACGACTTGGTGAAAAGTGTGAAGGAACACTGTGAATCACAATGAGAGCAAGCAAACCCACGAAGAGATATATATTTTTTTTAAATGTAAATCATTTGCGGTACGGCTCGGAAATATAAAATCATGCTTGGAAATGTCAACTAAAACTGTGGCAATGACACACAATATCCATGTTCACCAGAATGAACTCCTGAACGGTTGAGTGAAATCATAAAAGCAAACAACTAAATAGAAGATTAACAAATGCTGATGTTTGGTAAAAGAAAACGTGACAAGCAAGCTCAGTGGGAAGACGGACGAGCATAATTTAAATATCTATACCTTCTTGGGAATGGGCATCTGTAATGGTATTTGGGGAAATACCGAGGTAGAATTGGGTAGCGAGATGTTGGGAGAAGAGAGGAGGTCAATTACATGACAACAAAAAGGGAGGGAGGGCAGTGGGAGAGCAGGGGGTATCGATACACACATGGGGGAACGAGATTGAACGTGATTCTCCAACAATCCATTTACTCTGGGTACTTTGTTACTGTACCTGTCTGACAGATTTCGGAGTCTCGGCGATGTCTGAGGAAAAAGATTGGAAAAACCACATGTCAACGAATAAATTCAATATATAACCGTTGAACTCCATATTAAAAGCACGTATAACTTAAATAAAGTGATAAATTATTTAATATTGACAATTTAAATATGTACATTGTATTTTAAGAGTGGCCAGTATACGAGCAGCCGGTATCTCCGTTATCTGAAAGCATCAGAGACAATCTAGGATCCAGTCAACTCTCTTGATCCAAACTTTTCCTTTGTCTAGGCCAGACAGATCCTAGATCAGCATTGTTGCGCTGAGAGCTCTTCAGAATAGGGGCCCTAGATCATTTAGGAGTCTGTAAGATTTTGATATACATGTCACCTTTCTGCTTGGGTAAGAACTTGGCCGTGGTTGAGTCTGGGGTTTCTGGAGAGGTGGCGCTGGATCCGTCTTCCACCAGCTGGATCTGAAGATAAAGAGCGACAAAAGGCTCAATAGCGTCCATCAGTCCTTCACAACATGCTTGTCTGTGTGTACTTGGACCCAACCAAAGAACTCTAGTACCCAGGCTTCTCGTCTTCTAATCAGGCATTGACACCTGGCATAAACAATGTTATGGACCAAGAAGATGCTTTTCAATTATAAAAAATAAAGAAGAAAAAAGCAAATGATTTATAGGGCATGAAGTGCCACGCCAGCATAGCCTACCTGAGACTGGCGCACGAAGATGCCACAGTTCTCGTCACACTGGAAGTATCGCTTTCCCTGGACCGTGCCGTCGTTCTTCCCCTTGGGCTCGTCCAGGATAACCCCCACCCACTTGCCCGTGGCAAAGAGCGTGGCGCCCACGTACGCCACCGTGCCACGCTGGCCCTTGCCGATCACCTCCACCACCGAGCCCACCTTCGCAGGCTTGCCTCCCCCGTCGGCACTCATCTTGCTCAGTAGGGGGCTGCCGGACAACTGGACCGGGGAACACGAAGAGACATTAGCCGTTTAAGACCGTTCCAGAGGAGTTAACCAAGTCCCTTTGCTGCAACTGAGATGGACATGTTAGAAGAATCGCAGATGAGGATATATTCCTTGACAGGACTGTTTAACAAAGTCCTGTCAAGAGACATTTGAAGCAGTAGATGCAAAAATGTAATTCAATCTCACACAACAATAAAGTGAAGCAAATCACATGTTGTTATTAAGAACATTCAGCTCAATCCCCCGTCATGGCTCTTAGGCCTAGTTCACTGAATGTCAGACAGGAGACTCATCTAGAGCAGGGAGAGTAACCTGAAAAATTCTGACAGACACCGTTCATAAAATGTTTGTTCTGCGTGATATGCTTATTGCATCCATTTAACCAAACAGAGACACCGGGCAATTTGTTCTATGCCAGGCGGATGGCCCGAGGACACAGTCACACACCGAGTCATATGGTTCGGCAGCCTGGAACCATTACAGCTGACTGTCACAGACAGAACTGCTCACTGTCTACAGCAGACACACAACTCTTTCATGAACTGCAAAACCAGCGTGGAAATATTCTTGTCTGGGTCTTCAGCAAGGCAACGCCATGTGAGATTAGAAGTGATATGTTTTAGCTCACCAGGGCGATGGTAGGAAAAGTTAAACAACTTGGAATAGTAGCTGAAATTATAGCAGGTATGGAGGAAAACTAGAATCAAGAAGAGTATTAGAGCTACTGCTGTCATAATACCATTGGACTTAAATAAACAACCAGGAAATGCCACAAACACTTTTATAATCCACTGTTCCTAAATGTCTGTGAATCATCGGAAGAATGCGACAACTAGTCATGGAGCCGCAACATATTACATCATCATCACCAACATCACCTTCAGCACAGCGCTGCATTGCCTGCATTGTAAGTACAAATAATATTCATGATCTTAATTTCTTAGCAAGCAATATAAACAAAACTTCCTCAAGTTATGCACTCAAAATATGCCACAATTTCAAATATGCAATAACTGATTAGTGCCATTTGATATATCAAATCGACACAAAGCCTTTTGAAGAGACTTGTCCAGTCTTTGTCAGAATTAGATGAGACTCACCAAGCTTCCCCGGCCCATCCCAAGGCCCAAACCCAAGCCCATTGCAGGAACGGCCAAAGAATGCCGTCTGCGCATTCCAGCCATAATGACCTGTGGCTTTTATTGATTACCAAAAACTATACTATCGAATGAACACAGTCTCCCTATCCTGTTCGCTTCTGTCCAACCTTGTGTGTGAAACAGTGACCTAGACAGAGAAAAAGAGGAGGGTCTCCCTGAGGGCTGTTATTAGCAATGGTTCTGCATTCGGGAAACGTAACAACTCTTTGAAATGAGCTTGTGTGGTTACTGTACAATAGTCTTCTTCTCAATCACAGTTAAAAAAACAGGGAAGCAAGCAAGTCAGTGTATTTACAAAAAACGTATTAACTCACTAGCGTCATAATAACTGACAATAAATGTTTTGAAAGGACCAAGTTTAACATCTCTGTTCTGAAAAAAAGCCGTAGCCAGTACAAGAATGAGCTTCTGACTTTGCTCAATCAAGCACCAACAGAAATGCTGATCATCCTGATTATAAATATTTTTCAGAGATTGTCATGGCGGTGTTATAAATTGACCTGTATGGTCCAGTGAAGTCATCTGGTAGTATGACAGCTGACAAGCTAAAATATTTTGGCCAACTAGCTACCTAGGTTCAGTTGTTCAAGCCAGGGTTAAAATAACCTACCTCGCTAGTCAGTTGGCTGGACTGCGGACAACATAAGCGTTCGGGCAACTGTAGCTTGTAAACTAGCTAGTTAATGAAACAAATGGTGTTTAGAAAAACAATGATTAGAATATCAAGCTAATGTTACTGAACCAGTTAACTGGGTGGCATCTCGTTCAAAACATTCATACAAAATAAATCTCAGAAAGCTTTTCCAAAGAAGCAACACATTGACAACTTACACACTAAAACGTTAATGTAGATATTTGTACGCTAAATACATGTAAATCAACAATAGATGTGATTTTATTGGGGCTAAATTGACGTTAGCTAGCCAGCTAGGCGCTATTTAATGTTAGCTACCCTAGCTAAACGTTTGCAATATTCACAAGATGGACAGCGAAATTCAGGGGCTTACCTGCCAAATTACTAAATTAGATTTCAAAGGATGTTCTTTATTATATAATTGTACAAAAAATTTTTTGCTTCCTAGCTAGGTAGAATTGTGCATACAGGTAAGGGGTCAGTTAGCAAAATGCCATGTAGTCCACCAACACCCACTTCCGGTGTTTGTTGTGCATCTTTTCAGAATAAAAGTCGTTTACGTCAGTTTCTTTGGAATTCAGAATAAAAGTCTGAAGAAAATAGAAATGTGTAGTTAATTGGAATTACCATAAACAAGTTTAAATTTAAACCAATCATTAACGAACCTTTGCAGTCTGTTTTAGGGTAAAATAAGTGGAACATCTGGCTTGTACAAAATGTAGCATATAAATTGAGTAGTTATGATGCTGGTACTGGTTTACCACATCTACAAATCATCCAGACCTGTGGTATTCCATTCCGTTCCTGGGGACCCAAAACACTTTGGCTTTAACCCCCTCCTGCTAATCAGGGACAAAACCAGGTCTGAGACACCAGGTGAGTGTAGTTATCTTGCAGGTAGAAAACCACTACTCTAGACACATATTATTACAAATGTACTTGTCATGCCTACAAACAGCCCTTGGCCATGATATAGTGGCCCTGTAATACAACACTAGTGAAGTGGGTGGTTCAAGACCTGAATGCTGATTGTTTGAAAGACATGTTATATTTCACAATTAATGCACAAGAGGGTGTGATATATGGTAAATATCCCATGCCTTAGAGTTGTTGTTATTAATAATACATTGCGGAGTACCTGGACACTTGCTTAGCCATGGTATATTGCAGTAGCAATATCATAATAGTAATCCTGAGATGCCAAATCTCTCTTATAACCCGGTTATCAAAGCAAATAGAGCAGTAAAAAGTGGTGGGTGGTATATCTGTGGGATGTATTGTAATATACCATGGCTGCCAGTCAGCATTCCGGTTTCGAAACATTTGGTATATTAGTGACCATATACTGGACATTGTCTTTGACCACTTGTATGCAATAGTAAAAAAGTATATTCAGGGATTATGGTGCATGACTAACATGATGATCGATACGACACACCCCCTGGTATACAACACCCAAAGATAAATTGATAATTTTATTTTTAATCAATAAATACAACTTGGATGAGTTCGTTTTGAACGCATTTATAATCACTGTAACAAACAAAAAAAAATATTTTTTTATAAATCTGATACATTGTAAAAAGCATTTCAGATTAACAGTTATTTAAATATCTATTATAGGTTTGACTGTTGTACACTCAGGGAGGAAGGCAAAATTAGGGGAGGAATTGAAAGTGGAAATTCGACAACGTTCCTCTTCACCCTTCCAGGACCGGTCTATTCTGTCAGAAGCCAGTAGACATTGAGATAACATTAATACAATAGACACCAAACTTTCATAGTTGCATACCCTAAACCGATTTTACATTTTTAAATAAACAAATAAACGTCCGTAACCAAAGTTGCCAAAATGAAATGCATCATCTCAAAAATCATTATGAACTGGACAACGATTTACAGCGCCTGTCTATTTGTTGTTTCACTTGCGTTTTCTCCGAATTAGCACGGGCGGTGCGAAACTGGCCAATAACGTCACGGATGAGATACGGTTTACAGCAACTACGGCGCGGACTGGGAGACGGTTTTGTTTCGAACGCACGCAGCATTGGATGAGCGAACCCACAGGGGGAGAGCTTGTAAGCGCGACATACATTCTCTTTAGGAGTGACGAACAGGTTGCGAAAAAGTTAACCGGGTCATCATCCCCTCTATTCCTTCCCAGCAAGGTAAGAGTTATTTGGCTGGAATAACTTTAATAAATGAACTTATCACAGAAACAAAATCGTTAATTTGATTGCACGTTTTGTTTCGGAGATAGGCTTACTCTATTTGGTGAGCGTCTGGGTGAGTGTCCCGTGAAGTGATAGGAGTAGTTTACGGAACTCGATAGAGCGCATCGTCCCATAGGGCTTTTTTGTGACAGTTGCAGTTATTTAGATTTTATTTTACAGCTCCATTCATCTTTATAGGTCAATAGTTTCAACAAAACATTTAATGTCCGCAAATATAGCACAACCAATGCTTCGTTGGCAATGAGGGTGTGGACAGTAGTTGTGACATATTACGTCATCCCTTGTGCTCCATTCTGTGCAGAGAATTCCTGAGAGACGCACGACATTCGCTTACTTACCGGTTATTATCAATTTAAATGGTTTTCATCTTAGTTCAATTGTGTTTTTAGACCTACGTCTGTAGACCTATTTTAGTTATATTTGTTTGGTTTGAAGTAGCACAGCTAACGGTTCACAACGGTTGGCCAGCCCTGCACAAAAAAAGTTCGTTTGAATGCCTGGCTTTTCTGAGATTTAATGAAATTATTAATATTATCACTAAAACCACATGGTAAAACAAATGCACGTTGTGTATTCCATGCCATAACAAACAAATTCCGAATCTGGTATTTGGCGTTACAGATCAGAACGCTACACTTCAACGGAATGGCCTATTTGGGTGAAATTCAATTTACACATCATGATATCCAGACAGATTTACTATTTTAATAAAACAATTTGTAGGGTTTTGTGTTTACACCAGTACAACTGGTTTATCCTACTTTGATAATCTGTTCTCACTTCAGTGAACTTAATGTTATAGTCATAAAACTTTATTTTTGCCCAAATGGAATTTTATTTCTTCCACATTACTGTTATGATACTATTGTAGTGTTATTAAAAAAATCTAAGCTGTAATATAAAGAAGATATTACCACATCTCTTCTATTTACCTAAGGGTAGTCTAATAGAAACAGCCTTACTGCTGCATTCACCATTAAAATATCACTGACATAAAATTGTAAAGGTGGCTATCAGGCTGGTTTCATGCAGAGGCATCATGCTAATGACACATTTAATGAAGTATTTTGGCCTTTGTTGGACTTAAAATGAACCAAAGGCAGTTATTAAAGTCCTTTTATTTGCCGTTCTTGTAACTCAGATGTCAGATGTGGAGCTGGTGAAGAAGATGTTACGGGAGGTGCTGGAGGGCAATACAAGTGGACCCGGGGTGCCTTTGTCCCACCTCCAGTCTGAATACAAGAATCTGACTGGTGA
Organism: Novumbra hubbsi; assembly: GCA_016801125.1. NCBI lineage: Eukaryota > Metazoa > Chordata > Actinopteri > Esociformes > Umbridae > Novumbra > Novumbra hubbsi. The sequence goes on along the minus strand of JACXGK010005385.1, from coordinate 23,335 downwards.
ACAGATCCCACATAAACAGATGGGTCATGAAAACCTGGATGCCCTGCTGCGAAGCATGCCCTCGGTGGCACGAACTGAACGCACTCTCTCCGGGGAGGTGAGAATACAAACAGCACCCGGAGGCTCACACATACACTCTCACTCATTTCTACACAGACAGACTTAGAGATGTATTGCTCATGGATGGGCTGACAGAAAGATCGACACACACACACACACACCCACATACAAACTTGATTGATCTATCCATTATCTCCAATGAATCACTAGGGATTAAACATATATAACACTTATACACTGTAACCCATGGTGTAATACATGGCAGTTAAAGCAACAGTGCTTCACAATTGCCATCCTGCAGGTGTGGGCTAATGAGCTTGCCGTGTGTTTTATATGTTAATATGTGTGTGGGTTTGTGTTTACGTGTCTCTCTCCCCGCTCTCCCCCTCAGGTGGTTTGTTTCGCCTCGCGCTCCGGCGAGACGGCCCACGTCGCTAAGCTGGTGGCACGGCAGCGTGCCTCTCGGAAGACTGGACGACCTCAGACGGTCAACTGCCAGATGAGGGTGAAACCTGCCGCCCCTTTGGTCCTCAACGGTAGGTTGTGTGAGTTGGCAGGAATTAAAAACAGTGTACCGTCAAGGGCGAGGCTATCTTAAACGGAAAAGCGTGTCTTTTTTTTGGCCTTTGGATTCCAGCACATGCATCTTTTATTTTATTTTCATCCATATCAAAATCCAATATTTAGAGACATCATTACATTTTGTACATTGTCTCTAGTCTAGTCTAATGTACGATGTGTCAGTTCCTGCACTTTCTTATATCCCAAGTCATGCGCTGAATGAGGTTGAAGAAATAGGATTGAGGCGCAGATGTGGTGAAGGGTACCAAAAAGCACCTGGAATAGGTGAACCGGGCAAAGGGCAGATCGTGATGAAAACCTCCTGAACAAAAACATCTATTGAATCTGTTTTAAAATTCAGCTGAATCGTAACAAATTGTGAGATAAGGGAAGGGGTCTGAATACTTTCCAGAATGCACTGTATGCGTTCATATTCTATGGAATGCTCCCTTTTGGAATCAATCCAGAGAACATACAATATAATACACTACAGCACTGTTGTCAAGCTACACTGACCCTACAGCTTGTTTGTTGAATTAATGAAAGGAAGTTGATATAGAACAAGGGAAAAATAGATTCAATTTAGAAATGTTGTTTTTCTATGTTCTTTTCACAATGTTATTTCTGTGATTACAGTTGATTACAAAGCAGTTGTCAGAAATGTAATTCAGGTGTTAAATGAGTACTTTCAGTCAATTAATACTTTGATCAGTCGTTTCAGTTATAGCTCTGGCATGTACAGGTAAGCACCGGACTGGCCTATTTTGTCTGTGCCCTTGCGGGACAAGGTGATGCTAAGAATAAAAGCTACACACACATACATTACAATACTTAATGTAATGGCAGCCTTGCTAGTTTTCTGATCGGTGTAAAGGATGTATTTTAGCCAATTTTATATTCTTTCTATGGCACTGTGTCATCGCATCAACGAAATTGCAAATCCATCACCTTTTTTTCCCCCAACAATCTTCTACACTGGAAGTGACGTATCAACATGTGTGGGGGCACGCTTGACCACAGGTAACTTTACCAGTCATTTTAGCGGCTAAAATCACTGACACAGGGCCTCCTCGCTCCCCTGTGATTGCGGGCCAATCTGCATTGGCCATGGGGCTTCCTGACCACTAGTAAGCCAACGGATCAGTCAAGGCTCAAACATTTCTTTTTTAAAAAGAGCTCAGCTGTGCTATCTGGGGGGGGGGGGGGGGGGGGGGGGGGGGGGGGGGGGGGGGGGGGGGGGGGGGGGGGGGGGGCTCCCTTGTTGGATTCAAAGGATTCCTCAGTACAAAAAAAAGACAGAAAGAAAGAAAATAGATGAAGTACAGAAAGAGGGACAGGGAGGAGAAGTTGTTTTATCCAGCTGAGAAAAGGAGCAAGAGAGAGACGGAGCCAGAGCGGGTGACAAACCAAGGAATGTGGAGAGCGTTCTGTAGAAAGAGGGAGATCCAGTGAGGGGCCAGAGGGAGGATAAGGAGAAGGGAGAGTCATGCAGTCTCATCGCGGATTCAGAGGCAAGCGGCGAGCTGCTGATTCGCATGCCAACGCAGCAGCCTCTCTCTCATCCAGCCTCCGTCTCTCTCTCTCTCTCTCTCTCCGTCTCCGTCTCTGGAGCGGGGGGGGGGGGCAATCACAGCTAGGATCATTGAACCCTCCTGAAATTGAACACAAGGCATCTCAGGGACCGCTGTTCTCGCCGCGCCTGCCGTCTCTGTCTCGCCCGGTGTGGCCTTTGCCGAACCTCAGACGGCAGGTTCGCGCCGAGACAGACCAGCGCGCGCGGCAATTAGCCGTAGCCGCAGCCTCTATCTGCCAGGAGAGCAGGCTGCCGCGGACGCTCCTTTTCACCGAGGGGAAGGCTTTGGTGAGTATCAGGTTCTGCAGAGGTGTGGCGGGGAGGACGAGAGGTGCAGAGAGTGAGGAGAAGAGAGACGCGGTGAGGTGTGTCTGAGCAGCACTCTCTGTTGTGGTGTGATGTCATGTCAGCTGGGCTGTGTTAATGATGTCATGTCAAGGCCACTGACGTTATACTAGGGTCGGTTTGCCACAGATTCTCTACTAATGTAAATAGATGCTCTGGATCGGGCTGTGCGATGTTGGAACTAGATCAATAAAAATGAAGGGGGTTCTATATTGGTCCTGTTTCAAACAGCCCGGGATTACCTGTTATTGATGTGAGTCTGCAGCAAATAGGGTGAACTGCCTTGCTCAAGGGCTTAACGACAAATGATTAGCCTGGGATTCGACCCAGCAACCAACCAGTAGGACCCCTGACTGGGAACGATGTTGTGCTGCACAGTGATTCTACTGAGAATATCAGAGCCTGGTGAAGAAAAGAGTATAACCATGTCATGACTGAGGTAATAGGGGTAGGCGTATTTAAACAGAGTTTTAGATTACTGCTGGTTTTCTCCTCTACTCAAAAATGAAATGCCGTACCTGATTAGAGGGTGTTACTGAAAAAACTATGAAATGCACGTCACAATTTAATTTGAGGGTTATAAAAATTGTTTGTGTATATTTATGTATATGGCTATTTGTAAAATACCAGTCAAAAGTATGTTTAATGTTCCTTCAAGTGTAGTTGCAAAACTATCAAGCACTATGATGAAACCGGTTCTCATGAGGATGGCCAGAGTAACCTATGCGTGTGTGTTTCCCAACGTGAAGCTTGGATGAGGATGTGTGATGGTATGGGGCTGCTTTTCCGTTAACCAAGTCTGAGATTTATTTACGATTCGAGGCACTCTGAACCCCAGCATTCTATAGCAATACATCATCCCGTCTCTTTAGCGCTTAGTTGTTACACTGGTCAATGACCTAAAACAATAACGAGAGCTGCTTCCACAATCATCCTTGTTGTGATGGTTTTGGATACATTTAACTGCAGAGTGGAGAAAAAGCAGCCAACAAGTGCTTCACATATGTAGGAACTCCTTCAAGACATTTGAGGCAACTACTTCATGAAGCTGGTAGAGAGAATGCCAAGATTTCGCAAAGCTGTCTTTAAGGCAAAGGGTGGCTACTTTGACGAATTTTAAACATGAATGTATTTTGACAAATTTTTGGTTACTACATGATTCTAAATTTGTTATTTCATAGTTTGCATATCTTAACTATTATTTAGCAATTTGCTAAATAGTATAACTATAGAAATACCATTGAATGAGTAAGTTAATCAAAACTTTTGAATCATACTGTATATTCTTGTGTATAATGTTTGTATTTGTGTACATGTGTTTGTGTATAATATGTGTTTTTGTGTATAATGTGTGTATTTGTATATGTGTGAATTTCCAATCATCCTGATCTCTGCCATATTTATCTCCTTCCCAGCCAAGCCAAGAACCTCCCTGCGACAGCCAGATCATAGAGGTCGTGGTGGGGGGAGAGGAGGAGGAGGAGGCCGGTCAGTGGGCCAACATGACTTCAGACAGGGGAGGGACGTGAGGGACACCCTATCAGACGGGAAGACCAATCAGAGCTCCAACCTGAACAAAACAACCAATAAAAACAACCCTAACACCAGGAAGTCCTTCGTGCCCTCAGAGAGGTGAGTGGTGAATGTTAGATTATATCACTCATTCCACAAAGGAGTGAAACTGGAAAACAAGAAAAAACTTGTGAAAGTGAATAGGAAGATAGACAGACAGTAGTGTACATACCTATACTCTGTGGGTATATACACATATTGCACGTGTCCCTGTAGAACAGGATTGGCAACATGTTGGATCTGTCTTTGTTGAACAGGGTGGGCAACAGGTGCCCCAAATGCTTGTTTTGGTCAGAAAAGACTGTCATGCTTATTTAAAAAGTAATCTCTTGGAAATCTGTTCATAGGTTTTCCTATAAACAGTAAAAACTTAATGTAATAATCTTTGGTTCTTTTAAAATTCCCTGTAAATTGTAATTACAATTATGTTCCAACCACCCAAACATCTTCTTTGACAAAATCTGTCTACTTCTAGAACCACTCTCAATAGTTTAGAACAAGAGGCTCTTATTAGCTGCCCTGTTTTTTATTGCATTATATGGTGTCATGCTGTGCTTGGTCGGAGTTCTTCCTCTGGTTTAGAATAATCACTTTCACTTGATTGTGTTACCCATCACTGTGAGGGGAGGTTTGCTTTCATGGCCGACCTAAGAATCCGTGACACCGAAGGAAGAAAATAACAAGGATTTTCTCCTCCATTTTTTCCCTCTTTCTTCCTCTGTGCATGAGCTGAATGAGAATAACAGGGTGAATGAATGGCACTGGAAGCCACTGGATGGATCCTGGGGCCAGCCCTTCCTCTCCCCCTGCCCTCTCTTCCCTCCCTCTCTCCATCCCTCTCTCTTCCCTCCCTCTGTGCTTATTCAGCATTGGCACCAGGGCTGCAGCAGACTCTCTCCCTTTTCTTTCTGTCCGTTGTTCCTTCTCCCGTTTGACTCCCCCACACCACCCACCCAACCTCACCAACCCCTTCTCTCACAGTTCGGGGGCAATCTGGTCCCCGGCAGCTAGCTAATGAAAACAACTGACCTCACCTCGACTCTCTGTTTTGCCTATCCGTGGCGGTCTCTCGCCGAACAATGGAGTCCAGCCAGCATGGCAGAGTAGGGACAAGGCAGACTAATCCCTGTCCTATTCTACAGCAGATCAACAGCCCAGTGAATCAGCATATCTGTACGGGTAAAGCCTGTCCACTTCATCTGGCGCCCTGGAACGCGTAGAGAGCACAGAGCAGCATGGCGGGGGAGCACACGGACTTGTGTGCACGGGGCAATCATGCTTGGATCTACAACGTGAAGGAACATCTGTAGGGTGGCGGCCTGTCGCGTGCCGCTACTGATCTCTCGGCTATGGTCAAGTCCCACACTGAGGGAATTCGATTTTGCGTGGTGTCTCTCACGTTTCGCGTGTGTCACAAGCTGTGTAAATTGTGTCCGGATTCGTCGTAGCTCGCTGTTGCGGTTAAACATATTTCAAAATTGTTGTTACAACCTAGCGTCGCTTTACAACATCTCAGTCTGTCTCAGCGTAGTTCAATTCTAGTCACAGTTACTTCTCAGTGTTATGTACTAGCAATCATTAAAAAGACTGATGGATTTTTCCTTGGTAAATCAATGGATATGGTCCCAATTTGTTCATCTGATTGGCATGTTTAGGTATATCAGTGCTATTCTGCTTGGCGAACCCATTTGTAGGAGCGGTATGCTCGCAAGATAATTCAGCAATGGGGACCCATCAAAGGGCATTATGTTTTTTTTGTACGTTGGAGAATAGTGGAGTACATTATAGTCCAGTCTAGCACTGCCTGACTTTACAGAATTCTTCTTTGCTGGATTCTTCCACCAAGGATTCTGTCAATGAAAAGGGGTGCATATGTTGTAAGCCTCCACCACCAGTCCACATATAGCTGGGGCTCCGTTTTGAATCCAACCCACAGCTGTTTATACCTCCCATTTCCCCCGCTTTCTCTATAAATAAAGCATTCATTGCCGAACAAATGACAATGGATTGGAAATAACTTTGAGTTTTTTCCTTTCATTGGTTCTTAAGTGTCTGTTGATCAGAATCAGAATCAGAATCAGCTTTATTGCCAAGTACATTTTCACATACAAGGAATTTTCTTGGGTGCTGTGGTAATTACAGTAAATATAAAATGTGCAAACATCTACTTAATAAGTTGAAAAGCGCAATGTGCATGAAGGAAGTCCAGAGAAGTGCATTAATGTAATGCATTATGTAGAAGTTATGAGTTTAAGTTATGGGGCAGAGAATGTCAGTGTCTGAGAGTCTTAAGGGTCTTATTCTGTCTGTATTCGAATGATACACCTGAAATATGTCAAAGACACCCTTATTTTTTTTTTTTTAGGTCAGACAAAAGAATGACCCTTCCGTCACGGTTCCAGAAGGAGGTGCATGCTCACCTCTCCAGGAATACCCAGAACAGCCGTAAGTAGGCCTCGGTAAAAGGGGTCAGGGTCCACACAGCATGGCCCTTCCACGCTCTTTTCCGGAATGTACTTCCTTATACAGAGAGGAGACTTTAAATCTTTCATCTTTCCAGGATGCAGAACCCCTTAAAACATTAACACAGCCATTACTGACCCCTCCAGTCCTTGACTGTCCTTTAAACACAACACGTCTTAAAGCAGGAACATTATATGCTTGCTTTTAGCTTAAGGCTACTAAAGTGTATCTTCATACACTAGAGAGTGGGCTTCTCAAAAGCAAAAATATCTTGCAAAACATAACTTCTGTGATAAAAAGTGATAGTTGCCGGGACCTGGCTTTATATGTTTACCACAAAAACAGAGTGTGGTGAATGGTAAATTCGGCTAATTGTAAATTTGGTTAAATGTAATGGCAAAAATGTAGATTTCCAAGTTTGTAAATCACAACAACAATTATAAGCCACCGTTGGAAAGGCAAGATACTCAGGTTTCAGCAGATAGGGGTTATTGTTCAGATATCAGAGTAAATTGAAGAAAAAAAAGGGTCCCCATATATGGCGATGTGATTATGTCTCAAGGTAATCAAGGTAGAAAATTGTGTTTTTACAATCCCATCTCTTTTTGGGCACATTGGGATTTTCAAATGTCCTCCTCTTTCAGCTCTCTCCAACCAAAATGAGACTGTTGGCTCTGGGAAGCCCAAGCAACATCACTCTCCCAAAGACTACAACCCGTCTGTCAGTGGGAACTACAACCCCCAGCAGGTGCAGGGACGTCTCAGAGAGGTGCTGAACAAGTACAGTAATGGTTTCTGGGTGTCCAAGTTGCCTCAGCTCTACAGAGAACTTTACAAACAGGACCTGCCTAACGAAGCTCTGAAAGACCTGGAGAACTGGACACACATCTGCACCGTAAGTATACATTCCCGTTGGTTTTCCTTGTTTGCAGTTATGTATTTGAATCATTTACTAAATGGGTGAAGCCTCAGGTGGTTGCCTTAACCATGTATTTACCGTACACAGACAGGTACCATATTCAAATATATTTTCAGAAATGCTTGCTTGGGGAACATAAAAACAACAGTTTAGCTGAATGTGCAGCGGGTCGGATTCTACATATGCTTGACCACTGGTTGGTTTTCAGTTCATTTGTCTGCATGGATAACAATTGGATACATTTCCAGAATTTGTGACCCAATGGTTATACTCTTTATGGATTTTGACGCTTTCTTAGCTTGTTGTTCCCAGTAGCTACATGTTCTGAGACATTATAACACCAGTATTCTGATTGTATTATCGGGTTCTTCTTTACACCGTTTATCTGAAGAGTTTCCCTCCTTGTCTGTTCCAGGTAGAAAAACCCTGTAGCAGCAACCCCAACGAGTTACTTCTGTACCCGGCCAAGGAGCAGACCCACACGTCAACCACGCCCCTCGTCCCCACCGGAGTCCAGTTGCCCAACTCCGCCCCCTCCACCCCGCCAGCAGGCCCCAAGCCCCGGTTGAAGTCCACCGCCAAGCACCCAGGCGCCACCACCAGCCCCCTCCCCCTCACGCCCCCCTCCCCCAGCCCACCAGCCTCCCCCTCCTCCCTCTCCCCCGACCTGAAGCAGAAGCTAGGGGAGCTCCTGGTGAAGTACAGCAACGGCCTCTGGGCCCATGCCTTACCCAAGCTCTACCTGGACACGTACAAGGCCAAACTGCCCGAGCACGTCCTGGACAACCTGTCTCTCCTCTCCGACTTCTGCACCGTCGACTACCCCATGCCGGACAACCCCAAGCGGGCCATCCTGTACAGGAGGAGCGCGGAGGATGAGAACTGCAACCGCAGGGAGTCGGCGGAGGAGCGGCGGGCCAGAGAGGAGGTGGGGAGGAGGCTCAGCACCCAGGCCGTCCCCCCTCTCCTCATCCCCAGGGAGGAGTATCCCTCCGTGCTGGTGGTGGAGGCTACAAACACCAATGGAGTCATACTCAGGTATCGTGAAGTATATCGCCGCGGGCGGCGGTGGCGGTGATTGGTACTTCGTGAGTCGAATTACCCGTCGTGGGTGAATGGGGCTTGGTTTGTTGACAATGCCCTTTGTTTCCATTTGAGGTGGATAGAAATGCAATGGGTTGACTCACTGAGTAAATGAACTAGCCAACCCCATGACACGGGCTTATGCTGTTTGTCTTGTCCCACTTTAACCTGTGTGTGTGTTCATTTCACCCAGATACATAGGAGAGGGGTATTCCCAGGCTCAGGAGACACTCGAGGACGAGATGAGAGAGTTCTATTGTGGCCAAAGCAACAGTAGCCGCACACCGCTGACCTCTCCCACCTCGGGTCAACTGGCGGCTGTCAGGGCCGAGGAAGAGGAGGAAATACTACGAGCACAGGTCACAGAGGTCACGGCCGACAAGGTCAAGGTTAGGAAGCGAATTAAGCCGTGTCTCGTCATTTGGAAGATGTACGTTGCTGTGTTAACGGTTTGACAATAAGGCAACAGTGTATTTAACGTTTTAAGAAAATGAATAGCTTTTCCACTTTTGTCTTGGTTTTTGTGTGTTTTGCATGTTTTGTAGGTTTACTATGTGGATCACGGATTTTCCGAAGTCATTAGCAAGGCCAAAGTGTTTGAACTGCATGAGAAGTTTTACAAGCTGCCTTTTCAGGCCACCAAGTGTAAATTGGCTGGTGAGTCTGTTTCGAATTCTCAGACGGGCAATTAAACACGTTACAAACGTCATGAAGTTACAACAGACTGGATTTCATCAAGCCCTTTGTCAGAGGGAGGGTGGGTTCTCATTCTCCACATGTTAATTGTCTGTGGGATCCAGGACTGGAGCCTTTCTGCCAGGAGCCTGCGGTTCTGAAGAAGTTTGAGTCCATGGCAAGCGGCAAGATCCTATTGGCTGAGATCCTGGAGAGAGCACAGACCCCATTAGTGGTGCTGTATGACACGTCGCAGGATGATGATGTCAACATCAACGCCGGCTGTATCAAAGCCCTGCAGGACAAAACCCTGGCCAGCCCCCTACAGGTGGGTATACTTTCATAGCCGAATAGAGCCCAGTAGAGCAGAGCAGAGTAGAATAGAACTGATGATAATATGTCATTTTGTCCCTGAGCAAGGCAGTGAACCCTTAATGCACCCAGGTTCTTCCTGGTCTTTGTCATCCTTACCTTGACCGGTTTAGATGAGGGTAACCGTTTATGTCAGCCATTCTTCTGTTTTCCCTTGAAGGTCAACTGTGCCTTCATGAACGTGGCGGTGAGAAGCGTGTGTTCAGATGGGACCATATACTGCCAGCTTCCGTCTAGAGGTTTGGCCAAACTCACCGAAATACTGGAGAAAGCCGAAGCCTACTTCCACTCCCAGGTACCAATTGTTAGCCGGTCCCCACAAATCTGTTGACTGCCCAAAAGTATTTCTGTATTTTGAATTGTCAAAAAATAATAATTTGTAATTATTTTCTGTATCCTCACGAAAATACAGGTCAATAAAATGTGTGTGTTTGTGTTTGCGCATGTGTCTGCTAGTGCCTGGGACATCTTTTCTCTTATTTTCTAAGGAGGCACAGTATCAGACACAGTTGTTTCCAGATTGAGATTAGGAACTATAATCTGGGGTTAAGGCACAGGCTCCTTAATCTGACCACATGACACTGGAACCTAGTTGACTGACGTTCTATCCACCTACTATTATCCGCTGTTCTTACCATTCACTAAGACAAGATGTTCAGGTTATTTCAGATGTATAAAATAAAGTGCAGACACAATTGTGTATACATCAATGGCAGATTACATACTGTATCCGGTATTCAGTTATTGTCTTGATTTATTCTAGTCATACAAAATATTGACTTTGACCCAAAACATCCCGTTTCAACCCTTCAGGTCACCTTGTTTAGATTCAAATACATGACAATATTACATATAACAAAAAAAGTTACATTTTGAAATAATGTCCTTCTCTTGTGTCTTTCCATTGTTAATGTCATAATTGTGTCATAATTATTGATGACATAATTTATGGGTTTTTTAGGTGACATCAGAGTTCCTGGTTTCTCGACCGTTCTGTGGTAAAAGCTGTCTGGCGCGCTACAAAGGCAAATGGTCTCGTGTCGAGGTAAGATAGATCCTGTTAACGACACAAATCTTAAACAGACAGGTAGCTCTAACAGGAGTTGCAGAACTCCTAGCGGCCTAGATGGACCTAGTGCCCTTGAGCATGGCACCTAACTAATTATCCTGCAATATCCTTGGGCATTTGTTAAATGACACAAGTCTCTAGACACGTCCAAATAAAAATATGTCTACACTTTGAACTATTGTCTTTGAGGATGATTCTTTTCTATTACCGTCACCGATCACAGGACACAATGGAAAATGGCGGTAAATGTTGCCTAGTTGATTATCCCAGTTAAATAAAGATGAACTCAACTTGACAGTGATAGTCTTGTGTTTTTTTTATGTAACCCTTATTTACACAGGTTAGTCTTGTTGAGATTACATTTCGACGAGGCTTGTTTCAGGTTGATACCATGCCTCTTCCCGTTTTCTAATCAGATCACCAACCTCCATGGGAGCCGGGTCTTAGACATCCTCTTTATAGACTTAGGTGTCCAGGCCTCAGTGGAGGTGTTCGAGCTGAGGGAAGTCCCACCCCCTTTCCTGTGTGACCTCATCAAAATCCCACCACAGGTTAGCAGGTTAGGGTTTGTGTGTGTGTGGCGGTGTGTGTTTATGAGTGTATTACCGGAATGTCTACTAAACCAATGTATTCTGACATCCCTGCTAAAGTGATGCATCATGAACGTGATGTGTTCTGGAGATTACAAGTGTTGTTAACTGTTGTCTGGCTAATGGATTTTTGACGTGCTGTATTCTCTGGCTGCAGTTCAAAAGCAGACAGCCCTCGGCCATATGCCCCAGCCCCTGAATTAGGTTTTTCATCAGCACATCTAAGTGTACTTGCGAGTGCCCTTACCCAAGCAAGGAAGAGTTATATTTGGAGTAAGATAAATAGCTAACCACCTGAGCTCTCAACCTAAATTAAGGGCTAAGGGGGATGTTTTGATGAATTGGCACTAAATCGGTACTAAAATGTCAGACTGCGTCCAATTTTGATGGGGATTCCCCTGATGGAAAACATTAAGGGCTTAGGACCTACTGGAAATCATTAGTCTGAACAGTACTCTCTTCACCCGGCAGTAAAGTGTTGACTGGGTAATGTAGTCTGAGATGAGGAAGTCTCTCTCTAGGCACTGAAGTGTTGACCGGGTAATGTAGTCTGTTGTGTAGTATTCTTTCTCCAGGCAGTGAAGTGTTTTTTGGGTAATGTAGTCTGACATGCAGTACTCTTCCTCCAGGCAGTGAAGTGTTTTTTGGGTAATGTAGTCTGACATGCAGTACTCTTCCTCCAGGCAGTGAAGTGTTGCCTGGCCGACTTGGCTATGAGTGGCGTGGGCTCCTGGACCCCTGATGCTGTGCAGTGGCTCAGAGACGCTGTGCTCAACTCTACCGACTGTAGCATGAAGGTTCCTCGACACACACTCAAGCAGACCTTTTAAAGTTCAAGCAGACGTTTTCTCAAGTTGACGTCCTCAATTATCCTCGTCTTTCCCTTGCTGCTCTTACGCAGATCACCAAACTTGACGAGGCCAAGCGTGGAGTTGTCCATGTCTACCTGTACAAGGAGAAGAACTTCCATGATCCCGCGAGGAGCCTCAACAGGCAAATGGCCTCTTCCGACCTCTTCAAACACAGAGGAGACGTCTTCCTAAGCAGCCACAGGTAGAGCTGAGATTCTACCCATTCTTGATTCCTACATTTCCTGCAGCTGTGCCGTAGGCTTTGGATACAGTTTTAAAGAAACAAAACAAAACACAAAAACATTTTAATATGTCTAACTCCACCCTTTCAAAATCTTTGAACGTTAAGTAACACTTATGGCTTTGCCTCACCAAAGCAGTTACTGGCCAGCTAGGGAGCGTTGATGGTCTGGGTTTTCGGAAGCATAGCGTGCCAAGCCCTTCTTGTTACCGTACTGGATGTTGTTGCTTGCTTTTTGAGTTTTTGGGCCGTCATCTCTATAAGCACAAGTTGAGAAGAACTTGAGCTTGCAGGAACCCAACCTGCCACATGGAGTTACTTTGACAAAACAAGGCAACTTGCTCAACACCAATCATGGAGTTTGCTGAGCCGAGTATTTTGATACTTGAATTTGAACTCTTGGCTGCAATAACACAACTGTGTAGAGTTGTCTTTTAAGAGCTTGGTTGCTCTTAAATGACAACAAAGTTTACTGTAGAGTTTACTGTATCTTTTCTTTTCACAGCCCTTCCAAGACCTCCATCTGTACCTCCACCGCCACCTTCACCTCCACCCCCAACACATCCACCAGCACCACCACCAGTTCCAACGGGACCAAGCCACAGCTGCGACTCCCCCACTCTGGCTCAGGACCTAGGCCAACGGGGGAGACAAGCACCCCTCCTGGGACTCCCCCACCCCCCTCATCCACCCCCCCTTTCAAGTTGCCCCCTCTGCTAGACCTTCCACCTGCAGGTCAGAGAAGGATTTATCCTGTAGATACTGAAAAAGTTAGTGCATTGATTTCCACGATAGCTAGGTGGGACAAAAAACACAAAGCACAATAATAAATTGTCAGTCCAGACTACTTATGAGGCGGATTTAATGTCCGCCTTTTTTTCTATAAAAAGGTAGGGTTTGAGAAATGTAGCACTTTTCTGATGTTCACGTGGTCTGTTTTGCCCCCGTCCGCCTGTGTCTGGTCTGCAGGTCACAACATGGATGTTTACGTGTCAGTGGCCTGCCACCCGGGGCATTTTGTTCTGCAGCCATGGAGAGATATGTATAAGCTGGTGGTTTTGATGGGAGAGATGATTCTGTACTACAACAAGACAGAAGAGAAACCCCTCAAAGTGGAGAAGAACCAGATATACGCCGCTAAAGTGGAGAACAAGTGAGTGAAAAGAGGATCGCAGAGCCAGTTGCTTGTTGTGGAACAAGCCAGAGAGGTTGTGGGAGCTTCCCGTAGGGCACAGTGGACATTTTGTTCGGTTGTTGTTTGGCCTGTGGCCATTTTGTTCTGTTGTTGTTTGGCCTGTGGCCATTTTGTTCTGTTGTTGTTTGGCCTGTGGCCATTTTGTTCTGTTGTTGTTTGGCCTGTGGCCATTTGTACATGAACAATTATCTACCTAGTTTCAATGCATAAAAACAGGATGGAACAAAAAGGGACAAGCATATTTACAAATAATTTACATCGAGATTTAAGCTGTGTTGGTTTCATGTAGGGTTTCTAGTAGGATCAAAACCAGTCTTTTATTTGTCAAGTGCAAATCGAATGACATGTGTCATTCTGAACAATGAAATTCTTGTGACTTGGCATGTAATAATTAAGAAATATTCATTGACCTCTAACCTATCTGTGCCCTCCCAGCTGGCACCGTGTATTGGTGAAGGGGGTGTTGACCAACAGTCTAGTGTCTGTCTATGAGCTGGACTATGGTAAACACGAACTGGTCAGCAGCACTCAGCTCCGCCCCCTTATCCAGGAGTTCCGGCAGCTACCATTCCAGGGAATCACTGCCCAGCTAGCAGGTAACTAAGGAAGTGTCTTCCCCAAAACTATACTCTGTACTTTAAAGTGCCCACGAGCACTTCAATTATACAAAGACGACCACGCTTTAGCAAAGTCGGTACACTTTGCAACCCTTAAGCACGTTAACGATCTGATGATTCAATTAATACAGAACCTTGAAGAAGGAAGACCTCTGCTGGCCATGATGAACATAGGCCGTGTCTAAAATGCATTGAAAATACGTTTGCTATGGTGTTAATAAATCGTGTAATTATATGATGTTGTTAGGAAGACAGCAACATTCATAGGTTCATGTTAGCAAGCTCACTTAATTGAGACTATTTCTGCTAAATATTGGTGTAATTGTGTCATTTACCATTCTTATACTAAAAAAATCATTTCTTGCTTTATTTCTTAAACAGAATTCAACACAGTAACAAAACAATTTTAGAATTTGAATATACACTGCTCCCAAAAATTAAGGGAATACTTACTCCATGAACGCACAGGGTCCCAATGAACAAAATATATAAAAAATCTAGATCTCTACTGTACATTGTGTAATTCGTTGAGAACAAAATGACGTAATGACAGTCAATGGAAACCACAATCACCAATCGATTGGCTGGATTCCAACCCACATTGAAAAGTAAACAGCTAAAATAACTGGCGGTTCCAACTTGTGAATTTCCTCATGGCTACTTTTAGTGCATTTATATAATGCATTTAATTGACTTGGTGTTATATTATGATGATTACGTGATCCCTTATTTTTTTGAGTTACAAACTGAATGTAAATTAAAAATGAAACATAGGCCAGGACTTGTTGTTATCCAATATCCCAAGTTTCCCAGAAACTTGGGGTAGCTCAACTAACCCTTTGGCTACAAATGCCCCACTCTACCCTATTTATTCTGGCTTTTTATCTCTTGATATTGAACTCTGATCTTCACAATGTTTTGACAACAGCTGGTAATCAGAATATGTGCTTCAAATTTAAAAAAGAGGTTATTGACAGACATTTTGTCTGAACCAATAGGAGTGAAGCAGAGGCAGTGGTCGGAGGAGGCGTCCATCGTATTCCGGAACCACGTAGAAAAGAAGCCTTTGGTGGCCCAGCTGGAGGCCGTGCAGGAAGCGCATCACCCCTGGGAACGGAAGTTGACCGTCTTCCTGGTCGACACCTCGCAGGAAGAGAGGGACATCTGGGTGCATGACATCATGGCTGAGTTTGCTGATGAACTTACCTAAGAAGTGTAGTTGGATAAACCCTGTGCACAATATCTGGAGTGCTGGTTAAAGCAACTAAATAGGCCTATCCAAAGTAAATGTTAATACATTTATGTATACATTTGTTTTGGATACCGTAAGTGTAGTTGGAACCTGGGCGTTGCTACGGACATTGCTATGAATGGCCGTGGCTATAAAATACCAGAGCGCTTGTAGGCGTTGTTATGAGAGACTGTCGGGAGGCAATTAGGAGACGTGTGACTTGGACTTGTTGAGTTGTTGTTAAGAGTGGGCTAAAACCGCACTTGCTCGCTCACAGCATGGCATGATATTTTGATCAGAAGCTCAATGTTATCACCATTGTGCTAATGTCCTTTGCTGTGCCACAACAAGGAGTTCTCATAAAAAGCTGTTGAATATCTATCCCTGATGTTAGGGTGGGTTTTTCAAAGTCTTTGTAGCAAACATTATACTTTCTCTAAACTCAAGCCTCATGTAGAATAGCAAAAAGATAAGCAGATGTACTCTTTCCTGACTGAGTTGTAATTACTTTACATTACTTTAAAATCTGAGTATATCTAAATGTACTTCACAAATGAAGGGGATACTGATTCTTATTGGGAGGAGAAATGATGAAATGACAGTGTCTAATAGCTTCCGTTAATGTGTCGACATATTGAACATCCATTCCTCCAGTTCTATAAGAATAATGAAAATCAATGTATACTCTATGTGGTAAATAATATGCTTTATTGAAAACACACAAAAATGATTTAATTAAACTTATCAATCAGAGATAGAAGTTGATTAACTCTAAGGCTCTTACAAATCATTTGGTTGTAGTATTTTTCATTTCAATCTGATAAAAGCTATGTGAAACTTAGCTTCATCGTGGACAGGGAAAAAAAGTTCACATTGTCAGAGATCATTGTAAATTACAACAGAAAGTGACAGTGTGAGGCTGTCTATCGGGCTTGTTCATTTGAATTTGACGTCACATTTACATAAAAAATCCTCTCAAGATATGGAAACTAATAAGTAATGTGGAAGTCGCCAAACCTACTCTTTAAGATGAATTCCCACCAGTGAATTGATGACGCCAGGAAGCCATGATTATTTATTTTAGCTTCTCATGTGAATTTGTTTGGTTTTTATCTATTTATTTTTCATTTGTTGAATCTGTGGCCAACAAATAAACATTCTGCAGATACAGTATTTTCAATGACCAGGAGTTGTTGTGACCACATAACCTGACCATGAACATTCTCAGGGGAACCAGAACAGTATTAGGATTGACTATAGTGTGTGGTCCACAGTTGTTCCTGATCAGGTCATGTGGGTTGGGGAAAACTGCTGGCCAATACACTGCATGCTATTTGGGATATTTTGATGAATTGCTTTGCACAAGTTTGATAAAGTTTTTTCAAAATTTTCCTCAGACCTTTTCAAATGTGTTGCATGTTTGTTTTAAACTTCAAGTGGCATACCTGATCCAGTAAGTCCAAGGCTTGATGAATATTTGACTAATTTAATCAGGAATGCCAGTTTAGTATTAAAACCAACATTTAAAATCACAGGGAAGCCACAATGAGAGGTTCCAGAAACCCTCTGATAATAAACTGTATGCTTACCAGTGGGAGAGATTACCTAACAATACTCTGCCTTACCATTGGCTGGAGTTTTACTGAAAATAAAGTTATTCTAGCCTGGTTCCCGATCTGATTGTGCTGTCTGGTCAATTCGATTGCTCCTTTTCTCTAATGGAGTTGGCGAAACACTAGGGGAGAAGGCTTTATATCAACTTAAGGGTTCTTTTCAATTTGCCTTGAGGTAAACTGCTTAGAGTATGTAAAGGTTTTAGGAATAAAGTTAACAAAAAGATGCTTTAACTTTGTCAAGTTATTTGTAGAAGCAAAGTATGCTGACTCACGGTTGGGTGTGCTTAAAAGATGATGTGTCTAAATTTCCTTTAGTAGCCTGTCTTTATTTTTTTACTTAACAACTAAGACTGGTTGGCTTAGGGTGGTGAATTGGTGTAAGCCACAGCCTCTAGTAGACACAAACACGGGTCGGTTCAAATCCAACCCGCTGCTACTTCAGCACACAAACTTCTCTGTATATCTGATTGATAAGGGCATAACAATCCCCTAAAATATCTTAACAATAAACACAGACTGAAATTCAAACTCTTTATTAAAATATATATAAAATAGTATCTTATTTACAGGTTATTTACTATTACAGCCAATCAGTGTCTACAATCTGATTTGAGAGAATAATTAATTTTATATGTGCACCATGTCTCTTAGTGCTATAGTGTACAGTAGACGGGTAATGAGGAAACGTGTACATCTCATTCTACATATTGATCATACGTATATTGCACATAAGTTAGGCACAGCTATTAGCTTGTAGTTCACCTACAGAAACAAACACACATATATGTAGTAGTTGTACACACAATGTTAAATTATCGAAGTCTTACAAGATTCATTAAAGAGATAATGTCATTTCAGGTCCTCCAGCACTTACCGAATGGACAGAATCATGACAAACTCTGGAAGACAACACAGGTTATATTAGAAACAAAAGGTTGAGATCTTATCTTAGTGTGTGTGTGTGTATTTTTGCTTGTTTCTAAGTATCTCTTCTGTGTGCTTGTGTGCGTGTGTGCGTGTGTGGGCAGAGAGATCGCCTTACCGTCAAAGTCGATGCTTCCATCTCCGTTGATATCGATCTCTTTCAGGATCTCCTCCAGCTCTCCTTTCTTTAGTTTCTCCCCCAGTAGATTCTTCACAGCCTCCTTCATCTCCTCCTGGCTGATCTTCCCGTCACAGTCCTGGTCAAACTGAGAGAGGGGGAGGAGGAATGAATGGGGGGTTATTTAAGTAGCGAGTGATTTAGCATTGACTGACGGCTCCGATTGGACTCGAAGAGGACTAGGAATATTTAGCAGATGCTTATCCACAGCGACTTACAGCAGCAATTTTGATTTTAGGTTAACTGCCTTGTTAGGGTGGGAAATGAGAAATGTTTCACCTTGTCCGCTCAGGAATTTGACCTAGCATCAATTTGGTTATTGACCGAATGCTCTAACCTCCAGGCTACCTGCTTGCCCAGGATGTGAGCGCCTAAGTAAGCGTCAAGGATGTGATCTTCATGAAGGTTTGAGTTCAGCCAGGATGCCTGTGTTGGTAGGCCGTCATTTTATGAACATTCACTGGATCTTCCTGTGGTACCTGGGTGAAAGCGGATTTCAGCTCCTTCAGCCCCAACATGTTGGCTGTCTCTCCCATTATCCTGGGACCCATCAACTCACAAAAGTCATCAAAGTCCATAAGACCACCCACTGCAGGAAGACAGCCAATCAGCAGTTAGTGCACAGGTGAGTACAGACTGGGCAGTCAACATCAGAAAGATATCATACTCTGTATGTATGGGGGGGGGGGGGCGATAAAGTTAAAAACAAAACGTACAAAAGGGAGTGTGTTAGAATTGGGGTTACTTTTAGGTTAGGCATTACCTGTTAAGATTAGGGTTCGGGTTAGGTGGTGGGTCACTTGATAAAGGTTGGGGTCAGACAAGCGTGCATGTTGAACCTACTCCTCATCTTGATCTGTTGCACTATTTCCAGAAGCTCCATCTCAGTGGGCATATAGCCCATGGTCCTCATGCACTCAGCCACGTCCTTGTAGTTCAGATAGCCGTCGCAGTCATAGTCAAACTCCTTGAAGGCAAAGTCCAGCTCTGTGTCAAAGATCAAAGGTTAGAGGTCACAAAGAGATAACACCATTTAATGATGCCATTGCACGTCATTTTATGATCAGTAGGTGTCATCATTCAAATCTCTCCAGAGATTTTAAATTTTTACAAATATTTATATCTATATAGTATAACGTATTTTAGTAATTTTGTGAATATAATTGTGATAAGAAGACTCACCATCCAACTCGGCTTGGGCCAACTCCCTCTCCTAAAAAAGGACAACAGGAGAGAGGTTTTATGGAGGTTTTATGGTTTTATGGTTTTATGAAGAAGTAAAATGGAAGTAAAAATTTTGGAGTAAAATGATTGGACACAAATGGCATCTAGAACTGTCAATTCAAATAGATACGTGTTTGATGGGAGGTTGAGGACGGACACATTTAGCCAGGAGAAGTCACATCGTGGTCAGGTAATAATTACGCAGTAGGACGGATTAGGGATTAGGGACAGGTACACTTGGTGGTCATGACAGATTAAGTCGTTAAGGTTTTGTTTGTATAGGACACCCTTTAATTCGGAAAGGGGTTAGGTAAAAAAAAAGTAAAGTCGAGTTGAATTTAACCTTATTCTTACGCATGCTCTACATAAACACACTGATGGCTCCATATGACCTAATTGGGGTTTGAGTTTAAATGATTCTACCCCAAATCAATGTCCCCTACCTATAAGAAATAAAGTACAATAAGCAGTTAGGTTCATACATGCCCAATATTTATGAAATCTGTACAACTTTACGAATTTCTTTCTAACTCATCCAGAATCCTAATGAATGGTGACACTGAGCCACACTAAGAATCTAAAAATACTGCTGTGCTTTGATGGGATTATCTGGAGAGGGTAACTGCTGGCAGGCGGAGAGACACTCTCAGGGAGTACGGCACCTCCAAGTTAGGGTTAGGGTTATGGTTCGGGTTAAGGTTATGGTTCGGATTAAGGTTATGGTTCGAGTTAGGGTTAGGGTTAGGGTTAGGGTTAGGGTTTGGGTTAGGGTTAGGGTTAGGGTTAGAGTTTGGGTTTGGGTTTGGGTTAGGGTTCAGGTTAGGGTTCAGGTTAGGGTTCGGGTTAAGGTTAGCGTTCAGGGTAGGGTAGGTTAGGGTTCAGGGTAGGGTAGGGTAGGGTAGGGTAGGGTTAGGGTTAGGGTTAGGGTTAGGGTTCGGGTTCAGGTTCGGGTTAGGGTTTGGGTTTGGGTTATGGTTCGGGTTAAGGTTAGGGTTAGAGTTAGGGTTCGGGTTAGGGATCAGGGTAGGGTTCGGGTTCAGGTTAGGGTTAGGGTTTGGGTTAGGGTTCTGGTTAAAATGTCGGGAGCTTGCAGCTCCCATGGCTTTTCATTCCTATGGATGCTTTTCATCGATGTCTCTTTCGATTTGGACACGTGCTGCTGGACAAACACGTCGTCTGCAGGTGCCGAGGGTTGGTAGTTCAGGGGCCCGGCGCTAGGGGTCAGGGGATTGCGTGTGTCTGCCTACCGTTCCGAACACACTGTTGAGCAGAGTTTCGTGAATCTTTTCCATGTCTTTCCTCTTCTGCTCTTTCTTAGACACCTTCTTGGGAGTCGACTCGGAACCCGAAGAAACGGCCTTCTGGTGTTTGCCAGCCTTGCTACGGGACGGAAGTCAGGAGACGTCATTAGACGGGTTCATGAGCATAACAATACAGGCTTGATACACTGGAACTGCCGGGGGGCAAATTCGTAGGAACAGAATAATCACGTAAAAGCTCTGTAAACATTTATTACATGTAGTTACATCAATGATCTACATTGTCATGTCCCCTCACAGTTGAATGGCTTTGACCGGGTTGATGTGAGAATTGATTCTTTGACTGACTTGTAAATACCAAAACGATTTAAACAAATCACTACAAAATCACAGATGAAGCGGGTATAGCTTTGTTACAACAAAGTATTTTGTCTGCACAGAAATTACACAACCCTTGATGGTTTCTTACATTCAGGTATTGTTAGGCCTCAATAAATCAGGCCAACGTTGGGCTAAAAGACTATGGTTTCCAAAATTGTTGGGTTTAGTTGGGCTTGTTGATCTCACCTGTCTGCAGACGTGGAGGAAGATGCAGAGATTACTGAGGCTGCTGAAGCGGTAGATGGGGTCTTAGACATCCTGGATAAATACACAAAATCTGGAGAAGTGAGGACATTTTGACAACCATCAAAGGCTTAGGGTGGTAATGTTTAGAGTAAGGTTTAGGGTTACATTTCCGATAAGTAATCCGAAAAATTTTTGTTTGACTGGATGTTACATAACATTTGTATATGTGTTACTTTCTCAGAAACTGATTAATTTCATAAAATGGTTCTCAAAATGAATGGTCTTCTCACTAAGCATACCAAATTACACTTGGGGAAAAAATAGCTGGAACCAGTTTGGGTCAATTCCATTTGTGAGCAGGTCTATTCAAGAATAACCAAAACATGAAAGTTAAAAATCTCTTCAATGCTTTTCAATGCCAATTTTTTTTCGTTTGGTTCACTTTTCCTATTAACTGGAGTGAAAGGTTTATTGGCTTTCAACCTATTTATTTAGCTATGAACCTACTTCATGGCTAATCATACGCAAGCATAATCCTTGCTGATAGGTATAAAAAAGAATAAAATAACGCACATTCAAATAAATAAACTACCCTAATAATAAATTATATTCATTCACATTTTAAAATAGAAGAAAATATATTCTATAAATGTTTCAAGTTACATAACCTAGAATGCATCCCAAAATATATGATACGTATTTTTCTTTCTTATATGGGTATAGTCATATTCACATTCCAATTTATGCATAGATTACACACAGACAATTTATGTACAATGTCCACACAACACAGATTGTCCTTACCTTTACCTTGTCAGTAGAAAGAATTATAGAAAGAAAATTAACTGTTTATAGAAAGTGAAAAGGCTGCACTCTTTCTGCAATGTAAATGATTGTACTTGGTCCTTTGGCTCCCAATCTATCAGCCTCTCTCCCTATCTCCCTCTCTATCTCTCTCCCTCTCTCCCTCTCTCCCTCTCTCCCTCTCTCCCTCTCTCCCTCTCTCCCTCTCTCCCTCTCTCCCTCTCTCTCCATCCGTCTTTCCTATCTGTCAGAGATAATTACCAGGTGATTACCTAGCTAAACGTGTACAGGTCAGAAAGCAAGATGTCTTCTGTGACTTAACATCAATGACAATGTGTTTGTTTGTCTCTTTACAAGTATACAAAAACAAAGAAAATATGGTGAAGAGATTACTTTTGGCAACTCTTTATTTGTAAACAGTTTACTGTCAATGTTGTGAAGGTATTATTTCTATTCGGTACTTAAGTCTTTAATCAAATCTTGTGTAATGAAATAAAAAAACGGCATTCTGAATTAATAAAGCATCAAACAAATTGAACAAATATCAATAAGGTGTGAATAAAATGTTATTTAAATTAATAATAAAACTCTTTTCAAAAGAAAATCTTGTTTTATAACTCTAAGTTTGCATTTGTTCTGGGTAGCAATGGTACATAATTCAAATTCAAATATACATTTCAGTCATTTTCTCCAGTGCTACGTAAGAAAACGAAATCAATTGGAAACCATTTGCGCGTACTCGTACAAAGTGGAAAGGAAGTAAGATCGCAATGCAATGAGTGTATGAGTGTATTATTGTGAATCCACTGGGATGTAAGTGGGCGTGCTGCATCGTGTGAATGATCCACAGATAAAATATCAGGCTGTTTGTATAACGAGACCTGAGTTGCATTGGATGTTTACTGAGTGAATGTGTGGATGGGCGAATAGAGGACAAGTGGTAGATAGACTGTTAGTTATAAAATTGTATTGCTCTTTTACTTCTTTTAAAGTTTTTATTTTTTTATTTTCTCTTTTTATTTCTCTTTTAATGTCTTGTCTTGTAAAACACATTGAATTGCATCTATGTATGAATTGTGCTTAATAAACAAACTTGATTGATTGATTGATTTAGTTACTTTATTAATTTATTCAATTTAAATGGGAGTGAGCCCAACCCTGCATAAAGAATTGTGGTGCCTGAATTCCAAATGATTAACCACACTTCACAGTAGAGTGGAACAAGAAAAGAATGAATTGGCACAAAAAAGATTTGTCTTCACATGGTAGGATGAACCGCATAAACATATTGGATAACATGGACCATTGAACGAGGAGGAACTAAGGCCTTCTTCCGAGCATAAACA
>JACXGK010005384.1:20439-33677 GCA_016801125.1 Novumbra hubbsi | reverse complement strand
CCCTGGCAATGTGATAACCCGACTGCCTGCGCCTCCTCTACAGTCCGGCTTATTACGGCGTTTACTCCTCAGGCCGGGCCCTGCTTGAAGCCCTGGCAATGTGATAACCCGACTGCCTGCGCCTCCTCTACAGTCCGGCTTATTACGGCGTTTACTCCTCAGGCCGGGCCCTGCTTGAAGCCCTGGCAATGTGATAACCTGACTGCCTGCGCCTCCTCTACAGTCCAGCTTATTACAGCGTTTACTTCTCAGGCCGGGCCCTGCTTGAAGCCCTGGCAATGTGATAACCCGACTGCCTGCGCCTCCTCTGCAGTCGACGTGACACGCATGTAATGACACCATCTTCAGATCAAACTGGGTTTCACGCTCCTTCCTGAGACGTGACTCTGAACAGCTTCTGCAGTGCTGGTGGCAGGAAGAAGCGGACGCTAATCGCCCCATGTGATGCCCTGTAATTAGCTTGATGTATAACAGAGCCTGATTCATAAACAGATTCAGGTCAAACCGTGTCTGTGTGTGTCTGTGTGTGTCTCTGTGGGTCTCTGTGTGTCTGTGTGTATCTCTGTGGGTCTGTGTGGGTCTGTGTGGGTCTGTGTGGGTCTGTGTGGGTCTGTGTGGGTCTGTGTGGGTCTGTGTGGGTCTGTGTGTGTGTCTGTGGTTTACAAGATCTGGCTAATTGACTCTTGCTTGGCTCTACCTCAAAACTGCCATAGAAGCTACCTGCTGAGAACAAACCCAGAAGTTATATCGCCTGGTCATTGTTCATGTATTCTAGTCCTATGTGGTAACAACACTGTGTTGATGCAAGATGTTGCCACAGCCAATGTTGGTGTCTTTCATACGTTTTAGTGTTCCCCCTAGCGGTGTTTTGGGCAATGTTGTGTCCTTTTAATGCCAGTCCTTTTTCCGTTCTTTCATTAAACAGGACAGGCAAACTGTTTCCTTGCCCACTTTGTTATTTCGAGTTTAAAAAATATATATATTTTGCCTCTTCACATCTTTATGCAAAACCTTATATTAAAAAAAGAAGCAGTCGACCTCTGAAGGCCCGTTATGAAATATTGACTTCAGTAACCGGTTGAGGCACCTTACACTCAGTAACCGGTTGAGGCACCTTACACTCAGTAACCGGTTGAGGCACCTTACACTCAGTAACCGGTTGAGGCACCTTACACTGAGTAACCGGTTGAGCACCTTACACTCAGTAACCGGTTGAGGCACCTTACACTGAGTAACCGGTTGAGCACCTTACACTCAGTAACCGGTTGAGGCACCTTACACTCAGTAACCGGTTGAGGCACCTTACACTCAGTAACCGGTTGAGGCACCTTACACTCAGTAACCGGTTGAGGCACCTTACACTCAGTAACCGGTTGAGGCACCTTACACTCAGTAACCGGTTGTGGCACCTTACACTCAGTAACCGGTTGAGGCACCTTACACTCAGTAACCGGTTGTGGCACCTTCCACTCAGTAACCGGTTGAGGCACCTTACACTCAGTAACCGGTTGTGGCATCTTTTAGCTGCAACGACTGCCATCAAACAAGTCCTTTATGCCTTATTTACATTACAGTAATATTTTCAGATATATTTTAAGAATTGCGATGAGATAGTGGGATATTGACACATTTCCGTGGTCAAGCGCTTTGTCCAGGCAAGCAGCAATGAATATATCTCAATCGTGGTATATTACACCAGAAAACCTGTCTGCCTTATTGCTTCAGCGTGAAATATTTCAGGTAGTACACAATACTAAGGAAATTACACATTCACTTCCTCATCCATAGTCTAAAAAACTATCTGAAGTGGTCTGCTCATACAGCAGACTTGGGAAATGTAGGTCGTCTAGTGTCGATTTCTGTAATAATAATTATAATAAAAATCTCCTCGACTAAAATGCAACTGTGCTATACATTTGGGAAACAAACTTTAATCATCAGTCTAGCCTGTAATTGCAAGGCATGATGAAATGCATTAACACCTAAAATGTTCCACCATCCTGGGCTATTTATGTTTCCGGTGGTATCTGTCACTAGAAAACGTTGAGGTCTCCCTGGACACATCGATCGAAGAACCCTTTTAGTGGCAGGTAGACTGCCGTTCAGGCTTTTTGTGGCTCCATTTACCTAAACTTGCATTTGGTTAATAAAATAGCTTAAAAATAGATCCGGAACCATGATGAAATGTCAAATATCCAATATAGCAATATGAGTGTCTACTGTCAACTTGCAAAGATTAAAGCAACCATGAATTTTCCTCTGCTATGAAATTCTATGTTAAGCTCCAGTCCGAAGACGAACATTGAGCAAAACGGAATCCATCTACAAAACACCCAAGCGGATGAGCTAAAAAGTCAAACATGAATGTTTTCCAATTTCTGGCCCTAAAGCCAGTTCAGATTTGTTTTTAGCAAGACCTATAAAAAAACAAGTAATGCACAATACCCCACAAATATAGCAATGTGTGACAGATCTGCAGCTAGAAGTAGTGGTTGTCATTGTGGTTAAAGGTGGCACAAGCAGTTATTCAGTGTAAAAGGGCCATCACATTTCAGAGCTGGACATTCTATATTCTTTACATTAGTCCTCCGTTTACAAAAAAGTAAATTGTGTTTCAAAAAAGTTGGGACAGGGGCATGTTTACCACTATTTTGCATAATCTCTTCATGGAGACCAATTGCTGGTGAGACCTATTGCTGTAGTTTTGAAAGTGAAATGTTTTCACATTCTTGATTTATATAGGATTTCAAAGTGGGCATAGGTTTATCTAGAAACAATAATATTTTGCAGTTTGCGCCTTATTGCATTCTGTTTTTCAAAAAAATGTACACCGTATCCCAACAGGGTTCTAAATAAAAATCAATCACATTTACTCTTTGTATTATCTTTATTTAATATTAGTTGATGAGTTCAAATTCATTTTAATGGCAAATTTGCTGTTCAACCAGTAGAGTTGAGATGGAAGTATGCTATGTTAACTTTCAAGATTGGAAGTCTAGGACTTTTTACATTTTCATTGAAAATGGGAATTTCAGGTTGTTGGATGCCTTACAGTTTGAAAGTAAGCTGACCACGGTTAGGGTACTATGCTAGGAAAATAATAATTATTACTTTAATTAAATCTATTATTTCAAGTAAATTAAATGAGAAGAGTTGAGGGATAGTTTATCCAGTAGGTATGACCTTGGTGAGCTTTGGTGTTGCATTAGCTGATATTTTGCTGGTATTTTCTCCTTTCTCACACGGGGCTGCAGTTTCCCCTGATGTACGCCGTCTGTTTCTATCTTGGTCAAGCCAAACGGCCCTGCCTCGCTAAGTACCATTGTTTGACCATAGGCCTATTCTAGGCCTAATCCCCTATGTCTAATAGACACAAGCTAGTTTTGTCCGGGTCTTTTGCATGTTACCCACCAGCCATTTCCGAGCTTTTAACCAGGTCAGTCCTGTAAATGACTAATGCATAGAGTAACCCAATTTGCAAAAAGACGTGCACTTTGTCTAGTTCTTTTAAGGGAGACATGATGGAGGGGGACAGGCGTCTGTTGGCTGGGGCTTTCTGGTCCATCCCATTAGGTAACTAAGGACTTGTTTGAAGTGTAGTCTAATCCCAGCTTTGTTTGCTGTGTCTGAACAGCTCCGAATTCGTCATGAGGTCGCAAAGATTCCTTTTTTAAAGTTGTGTAACGTATATTTATGATGGATTTATCAGCCGAGTGTCCCTTTGGTATTGTCTTTAGACTTTTGCATATTATAGTCACCCTCTTGGCATCATGATGGCTTGTCTGCAGTCTAGTTTGTCTATGCCCAACCTTCATAAAGGTTCAGTAATGGACTATGACTCCTTCAGCTTGTTGCTGTGACAGAAAAGTAATGTTAGTTCCTACTCTTTACACACTACCTGCGTTGAGGGAAATGGTTTTGTCCTTGGAATCAGCAGTGATTGATTTTCCAGTCACTGTTAGTTTTTCGGGGGAATGAATGAGATCTTTAGATCATTATGTTAATCTGGACTTTATTTGATTGTAATTGGAGGGAAAGACGACAGTCATTCAGGCGTGCATCCTTAGAGGCCCAGCGAGAAAGTATGGGCCTAACACAATGGCCCCCTGTTGGAACCAAACCCAGCTGTCGAGAACCATTACGATCAGTGCAATTATATAGTTGCCACACTGGTAGTAACTATTTTATATCTACTTTAACCAATCATGTTAGGAGCGTATAGCCTTGGACTGCTTAACCTGTAAAGCTTACCCCATAAAAAGGAGAAAAACTCTGCTGAAATTGCCATTTAAAGCATTGACTCGCCATACCACCGCACCAGAATTCACCAATATCCCGTGTCATTATTTTCTTTTTTTAAAGAATTACCCGTACAGAAAATGTCCAACCTTTGCATTTTTGTAACGTGAGGATGGGTGAGTAGTGCCTAAGCCTACCTATGTGAATTCATTCCCCCAAGATGACAATAGGGACATGTGGTCTGTCATGTTTCTTTTGTATAACATCCTCAGGATGTTGCTTGGAATACCCAATCCAAGCAACATCTGTAGGTGAACCTAGGACCATGGGCGGGGCCGTACGGCTACTTCGTAAATAGGAAGTGGAGGAATACTGAAAACTAGGCTAGTTTTCGAATCAAATGTCTCCTTGTCATGACAGCTCCTAGCTGCGCATCAACCATTGACACTTGCACTACAGGAATGTGATTACCAGAGTGCCTGTGTCGTTTGTGTTCATTGTTGTAACGTAAGCGTTCATCAGAACCACTGTTGGAGCGGTGAGCGGAAGCGGTTGTGGTCCATTATTACTGGAATGTTAAGCAACGCAGGTGACTGTCATGCGGTTCCTAACAAAGGATCCTGCTCTCTGGCCAGCAGTCATATCCCTGGGGACCTGTTATCCATGCATAGATAACCCCTATATGTCAGAGCCCCTCTGGGAATACTCTAAACATATGGCAAATGACAGCGCAAAGTAACCTTGACATGCAAGGTACGGCAACTGAATTGTCTTTTCACTGCTGGGGGGCTAGTTTATGGGATTGGTGTGTGGCTGTGTGTCTATAAACTCTATGTATATGAAGCGTGTAATGGTAGAGCGATTTAGAAGAGAGAAGCATGGGTGCATTCCCGTTTTGAGCGAGCCGCTATGAGCTGACCCATCTCTTAGTTGAAGGTTATACATTTGCATCTTTTTTTTCCTAAAGGCAAACTAATGTGTTTTTTTACTCTATGATGAGGGCAGAGCTTCCATTTATTTCTGTCTATCTCTCACTTGAAGTTTACCTTTCTAAAGTTTAAGGTAGGGGTTACGGTCCTGTGTGGGGACAGGCACTGACCCTGGCCACATGTCATCTCAGAGCATACAGGCTGTTATACACTATATGGCCAAATGTATCTATCTTGCCGATAAGAGCTTGTTGGACAATCCATTGTAAAACTGGGCATAAATATGGACCCCCCCCCCAAAAAAAAACCACTGGCACACTTCTGGGATGGCGTTCCAACATATTTTGAAGTGTCTCTGTTGGAATGTGTGCCCATTCAGCCAAAAGGAGCTGTGCACTGGGGCGCAGTTAGGCTGAAACAAAAAAGGGCCGTCCCCATACTTGCCACAAAGCACCCAGTTGTCTAAAATGTATTTGTATCCTGTAGCATTAAGATGACCCTTCACTGGAACTAAGTGGCCTAGCCCGAACCCTGAAACATTACAATAGACACTATACATTCCAGCAGGAAGCATTCTCCTGGCCTCCACCACAATCTGATTTGTCTGATCTGATCTGATCAGACCACCAGACAGTGAAGCCTGATTAATCATTCCAGGGAACACATTTCCACTGTTCCAGAGTCTAGTGGCAGCGTGCTTTACACCAACGTAGCCATTGGCATTGTGCATGTTAATGTAAGGCCAGCGAATACAGTGCTGTACAACGAGTGAAAACCTCAATACCTGGTGCATTAAGAGTTCCCGATTACTCCAATCCTGTGGACCGAGGTTCAAGTCAGAGTAGAACCAGTTACTATGGTGCCGTGACCCGGATGCGGGAGTGAGGTTTAGGGGGGTGAATATAATGGAGGCCAGCGAGTACAGTGCTGTGCAATGGGTGAAACTCACTCCCTGACGCTTTAAGAGCTAGGGCCCATGGGTTTAATCCTCCTTGCTGGAGCGCCAACTCCCATCCTGTGGACCTGGGTTCGAGTCCCAGTAGGGCGTGTTCCACCTGGGTACAGCTGCTCGGCCAGCTGCACACACAGTTCTTGCTTCCAGAGGCAGTTTCGAACTCTGTGGTGAGTGATGCAATAGATTTGCATCAGTCCATGTTACGCACCTCTGAGCAATGGGTGTGGCAGGTACACCTGAACTCTGTAATTTGTAGTGGTGTCCACATACATTTGACCATATAGCGTAAATGCAAGCTCTGCCTTCTCCATCACATAAATTCTGACTTGCTGACAAATATGCTTCCTGAACAAGATTCATGACAAAAAGCCATCCTGCCACTGAGGACTCATCAATCTGAAAATGCCACCGTTATTCACCTCCATGTCACTCTGAAACGGGGGGAAAAATCAAGGCCCCTGGGGGCTGAATACTTTCCCCCTAATGAAGTCATGCTTGTATAGCAAAGCCGTTTTGGCTGGTTGTTCCCTAGCAACTGAGCATGTAGTATATATGTAGCTATATGTATATGTATCGATGTGGGGCATTGATTATTGGATTCCATAAATACCTAAGTGGAGTCTGGGACATGTACACTGTAAATGGGTTGAGGATTAATGACAGAACTGGTGACTTTGTCTGAGCCCTATGTAGTCACAGAGCTCCAGTCCAGCGGAGACCACTCCTGGCTTTGTCTGAGCCCTATGTAGTCACAGAGCTCCAGTCCAGCGGAGACCACTCCTGGCTTTGTCTGAGACCTATGTAGTCACAGAGCTCCAGTCCAGCGGAGACCACTCCTGGCTTTGTCTGAGACCTATGTAGTCACAGAGCTCCAGTCCAGTGGAGACCACTCCTTGCTTGCGTTTCTTGCCCCCATCATATTTCTTTCATGAACCATGCCGTGCTTGTAGAATTGAACGCCATTCTTTTGCAGACATCCTATTTTTAGGATGTTCTGGCAACATTGGTTTTTGGACGTACGCGACTTCCCTTAATTTAACTTCCACCAGCTATGCCTCGGCTATCTTTTAAAATATTTGTTTTTGCTTTGTCTCTAGTACATCCTACTAATCGATTAATGACATTCGTTGCCAATTATTTTGATTATCTATGATATAGATTTTTATGAAATAGTTGTTGCATAGTTGAATGTTTAGTGCAGAATCAACAATAGAGACCTGGGAAGTTATTTGAAAGCCAGCAGCATCCCAAAGCAATTTTGCCTCTGAAGCTATGTGGGTTGTATAGTCTGTCTCTGGATGGGAGACCAGGTCCTGCTGGAAGTGCTGATTTAGGGCGAGTTATGGGCCGTCTTCAGGTCCTATTCATTCATTGTCCTAACCCAGACTATTCCCCGGTCGTTGCTGTAAATAAGAAGTGTTCTTAGTCAGATTATTTTTCTGTTATGTATTTTACTCTTGCCCGTGGTGGAAATATACTGATGGTTTGTTTGGACTTGGTTATTGAATATTTCTTGTTGTCAGTTCCCCTGACAATTTGAAACGGCTACACAGTAACATCATCTTATCAGTATTTATAGATTCCATTGTTGTACATGTCCTTAGCAGAGTATTCAATTCATGGGATAAATGAACACCATGCACATCAGTTATTTAGAAATCTTAAGATTTTCACAGAACTGACATGGCAACAGATCTTTTTATATATATATATATATATATATATATATATATATTGTTTATATATAACTTGTATTGAAAAATTGTGGTCTATAAATATCTTTGTGACAATATTGTTTTGAAACAACTGCATAAAAAATGACTCTTGGTAAAAACATGGAGAACAAGCCACTGGATAATATTGGAGGTTTGGTCCAAGTACTGCTTACTAGTGCCAAAAAGAATAACTCTTATTTGATTGGATCCCAATTAATTTCATTTTGTACTCGATTATCATCACCTGAACCTTTGAGGTGTCACCTAATATGTAACACTCTTGCTGCATGTCCTTAACAATTTTGTTTGGGCGAGAGGAAACTGGATTTCTTTCAGCTTTTTCATTGGGTTGTACCTGCTACAACATGGTTGTATGCTGGGGTCTCTAACCCTGGTCTTGGAGAGCTACTGTCCAGGTTGTTTTCCCTCCAAACCTGTGTATATGCAGCCTCATTCAGTAATTAACTGTCTAATTATTAGAGTCAGGTGTGGTAAATTAGGGTTGGAGTGAAAACCATCTGGACAGTAGCTCTCGAGTAGCAGGGTTAGAGATCCCTGGCTTAATGACTTTGCCGAACGATCCTTTTTGTCTCAGTGTGTGGTTAAATCCATTCTGTGATTGTCGTAAAGCTACAGGGTTGTAGTCGGCAGCTCCTGGTCTGGTTGTGACTACGTTTCACAGTACTTCATGGTGGGGGTGGTAGGGTCTTTAGTCAGACTAGATTGGGCTGTTGAGAAGCGGATGGAGACACATTTGTTGGTTTGGAATTTGTGTCAGAGTTTGAGTGCTAGTCATAGTGATTTCAGTGAGAATAGTTCAACAGCCTGTGTTGAGGTCAAAGGGAATGGTGATCCTAATCCTTGTTTAGCCTCAACGTAAACGTAAAGCCTTTTTTTCAGTATCATTATTTAAGGGGTGAATGCTTGCTGTCTAGTTTATAGGTGTTGATAAGCGAGTTCAAGTTAACCTTCCTTTTAGATTGCCATGTCTAACCATGCTTATATAATTGTGATCCACAGATGGCCGACACACAACTCACCCTGTTTGGATCGTAAAACAGAGTGATAATGAGATAACGGTTGTTCCTGCATCAATGTTGCTTAGCTAATGTTGTGTGGATAATGATCAAATAACAACAGATTGATTGCCTGTGGGCAAGCTACTGCGCATTTGTAGGTTGTCTTTTTCACACCCACACAGCTATAGCAGTGCTACAGTGTCCTGTCTGCTTGGGCATCAGAAAGGATTAGTTGTCATCACCATGTAAAATTCATAAGAGTACATCTGCCTACCAAATGCTACTTTATATAGGTGGGAAATAATAAGAACCTTTTCAACAATGTTCAATCCTAACATTTCGGGGGAAAAACATATTTTGGGACCTAGCAAATTATTGTGTCTCTCTGTTTTTCATATTTTAACACAAAGTACAGTTTTAATAATAATAATAATAATGTTAAACCTCAAAGCAACGTCCACAGTCCCCTCCAGGAAACACTGATGCCCCAAGTTTAAGGAGTGTTGGGAACTTCTCCTGTATTGACCACCAGGGCCGGCCCTAGGCATAAGCAACATATGCGGCCGCTAAGGGCCCCCATCCGCCAGGGGACCCCGGATTGCTTGTGAGCCCTGGACCACTTGGGGACAGGGGCCCCCCAAATAAAATATTACTTAGGGCCCCGAAAAGGCTTAGGCCGGCATTGCTAAACTTATGTAGTTTATTGTTACTGTGTGTTGCTTCACTTCAAATATATTTTGTATTAGTGGACAGCCCCATTCTTTCTGCTTATATATTTGACACTTGCAATTCTGTAAAATAATGTTACATGGGTTTGTTCAACTTTGCAGTCTATGGTTCTTGTTTAGTATCTGAGTCAGCTTCATTCTGTTAGTGTGGAATGAGCCGTAATGTCATATTCAGCGAAGTGTTCACATGCTGCATTATTCAGCATGGACTTACTGTTCTCTGGTGTTGCAGTTCTTTTCATGCTCCATCTTTCTCATCCTAATGACAAGCTGTTTCAGTTCTTATTTTTTTTACATTTAAATGTTTTAAGGAATGTCAAATGAGACCATCACCCCCCTGGCTTCATTACCCCACACTATATTTGTAACATTTCTATTTCCTCACCGAATTAAAAATAAATCTGGATTGGTTTAGGAGGGGGGGGGGGTAGATGGGGGGGTTTTGGTCAGGTGAAAAAACTTTTCACAAAATTACTACTTACCGAAAGTAAGCGTTCTACACATCTTAGTAATGTCTGTTTACTGAATCCTGCTCACCATTCTTGTAACCGTACTAAGGATCCATGCAAATGAAAGGTGAACATACTCATGAATGTACATTTCCACGTTTATTTTACATATAGACATTATTCAGAAGATTTCAGTTGGTTGTGTTGTTTTCTACACAGAAGGGTTAGTTTGAGAACAGTTTTTACAACGATGTGCAATTTATGTGAATTGTGTAACTGCTGATATTAATCCATTGCTATGAATCCATTGATATGAATCCAAGTATAACATAGCAACTTTTACAATAAGAAGTAGGCTTTGCTACTTTGTCATTGGCATAGAGAAATAGTTTGACATACAAGCACCCAGCAAAATACTTTTCATTACAACTTAGCATACGCTTTCAAAAATAAACTGAACGAGCTGATATCTAATCAGTGAACATGGTAAATCTGTCTGTGTCTCATGGAATTTAGCCTAATGTCGCTGTTTATTGCTGTTTCTCTTATGTTGTATAGTTTTTACTGTTTAATGTATTGTTGATTCATTGCTAATGTGGTTTGTGTACTTTATGGTCTTTGCAATTGAAGAACTTTGGCCAAGAGAATTGGTTCTCAACAAACTAACTTGGATAAATAACAGCTAAAGATTAAATGAATCAAATATCCAAAAGAATGTGCCAATTTCCCCTTCACTAAGGGTAAGGATTTCTTTGAAGCAACCTCGGGATGTTATTCCAGTTGTGCCAGCATAGGCACAACTCCTTCCTCATTTCAAGTTCCTATCCCCGAGTTGTCTTCCTGAGGATAGGAGAGTGTGGGGGGGGTGTATGCTGACACGTTTACAATGGATGCTGCCTCTCCATCAGTTCTTAAATCAGGCTTTTGCATGTAAATAATGAATGAGCCTTGTTGATAATTGAGAAGCTCCTCTCTGGTAACTCCTCAGACATTTCTTTCAAGGGAGAGAGTACCATCCTGTTATTCTGATGTTATGAGTTTAAAATCGACTTTTTATTCTCTCCCATTTAAAGTTATTGATCAAAGTAAGCTGTTAAGGTGCATGCTGTTTCAATTATGACTGGGAGATAATTGTCAATGACTTTAAATGGCCTCCACATATTGTTTAAATAATATTTGGCCCGTGGGCATCATGATCAGTAACAAAGCCCTATGAATGGAAATGTTTCCTCTGTTTTCGGCAGCACCTACCCTCCCACTATGCCCCTATCCGGCAGATGGAATCCCTCACGATGCCTGTGGCACGTGACAAGGCTCCTGCTGCAACAGTCATGTTTCCCTGGTCACCCTACAACCACTATAAACACCATATGCTCCCTAACGTGTCTGTTGTTTCATATATCCCTTGTATCTATGTGTTTCATGCGTAAATGCGCAAAGGATTCCTTCTTGTTTGTACATGGCGATTTAGAATGCAGGCTGGCTAATTTTGTATTTACGGCACAAACTTGATTAAAGAAATAGGACAAGATAATCCTGAGTGCGATCCACTTCTCATTTTAGCAGAGCATAGCATCCTATTTGCATGCCTAAAGAATCTCACTGCATTTTTGTTCTTAAAGGCTTTAGCCTGGCAGCTCAAGTGCTTGGTGCTAAGCTCATTCACAAGTCTCTGTGGTTCCTTGTACCTAAAGCCAACATGTCCTCCACTCCCACCAGGCGCACACACACCCGCTGCCAGTGATTGAGTATCCTTGAAATAAGCTATTAGCATTACTGAACAGTTCCCAGTTCCATTGCGCAGTGTGTTTTTTGTCCCATGAGTTAGCGCAGTACTTTTTTTCTTTTTTATCCCAGCTAGTGCTCTGTCACCCCAGATATTACCTTGTTACCCCAGATATTACCCTGTTACCTCAGCTTGTATTCCGTTACCTCAGCTTGTATTTCGTTATCTCAGCTAGTGTCCCGTTACCTGAGCTAGAATCTACTCGGTTACCTCAGTTGAGATGCATTCTGTCAATTCAGGTAGCAGGCACTGGGCATGTAGGACTTACTGGGCATGTAGGACTTAGCTAGCACAACCATAGTGCTACCACGAAGTACTTCGCTCCCTGAATTGTGTGGATGTTTTGGGCTTATCGTTTTAAGATGGCAGGGAACTGAGTGTTTTCCCACACCAACATTCTTGCCATTCTGTAGAGAACATGAGAAGGGACAGTTGGCTGTCTGTTATTCAGGACTCCCACTGATGGTGTCTAGCACCCATTTCTCTGTGACCTTGCTCTTCTACATAAAGGCTCCACCTGCTACCTCGCTCACACCAGGCAATGGATATAAATACCCCACCGTCCCCACACTCTTTATCAAGAGAGATTCAAGGACAGCAGCCCACGTCCCATTGCGCGCACACACACACACACACACACACACACACACACACATTCACTGCATGTACATTACTTTGCACAATACACACACTTAAGTGAACTAGCACCATGCATCATGTGCCTGCCCTCCTTCCTGCCAGAGGTGTGCTCGTCTTCTACAACAGGCTGGATGAAACTGCTATCCTTGCTGTTTTGAATGGGCTGGGGGCCTCATGGGTTCTGCTTGGTACACAGTGACAGACAGTGCCGGGCCATGTTTGTGCTGACTGTGACAACCCGCTACATTAACACACTGCAATACAGGACAACCGAGCTCTGGTGACCTTCACGTCTGTCGCTCTCGCCTGTCGCTCTCGCCTGTCGCTCTCGCCTGTCGCTCTCGCCTGTCGCTCTCGCCTGTCGCTCTCGCCCGTCGCTCTCGCCCGTCGCTCTCGCCCGTCGTTCTTGCCTGTCGCTCTTGTCTATCTTCATCCAACTCTTACATCTTCCTCTGTCATCGTGCACGTGGATGGAGAAGTCACCCCTGTATAGATCTCTTCATGGTATCAGTGAGTGCAGATTGTGCCACTGAGGCAATCTCACTTTGTCTATCGGTCAATGGTCTGACCCCTCCTGACTGCAGCATTCGTGGGACTGCCCATGCTACCTGCCCATGCTACCTGCCCATGCTACCTGCCCATGCTACCTGCCCATGCTGCCTGCCCATGCTACCTGCCCATGCTACCTGCCCATGCTACCTGCCCATGCTGCCTGCCCATGCTGCCTGCCCATGCTGCCTGCCCATGCTGCCTGCCCATGCTACCTGCCCATGCTGCCT
>JACXGK010005383.1:17109-33505 GCA_016801125.1 Novumbra hubbsi | reverse complement strand
CACGGTTTGTCCTCTGTTTAACTCACATTTCAAGCGAATGCTCTACTTGTTTTCTGTATATCGTTTTTATGTTAGTTAGTCCTTTCATTTTACGTGTACAGTCCGTGTAGTTTGTATTTGTCTTGTTTTGGGATTAAATACACCTTTTGTTTGAAAGTATGTCTGCATATGGTTCCGCCACACTACAACACCGTGACAGTGGCCATTCAAAAGATGTCGGTACATCCGGAAAGCATTCACAGCGCTTTACTTTCTCCACAGCCTTATTCCAAAATGGATTCACATTTTTTTGTTCCTCAAAATCTTATACAAAATACCCTATAATGACAAAGTAAAAATAAATCGGTATTATATTTTTTATAGATTTGCAGAAATTAAGAAAGAAAATAAAAACATGCACATAAGTATTCACAGCCTTTGCTCAATACTTTGTTGAAACATCATAGGCAGCAATTACAGCCTCAAGTCCTTTTGAGTATGATGCTACAAGCTTGGCACACCTATTTTTGAGGAGTTTCTCCCATTCTTTTTTGCAGGACCTCTCAAGCTCCATCAGGTTGGATGGGGAGCGTCGGTGCAAAGCCATTGTTCGAACTCTCCAAAGATGTTCAATCGGGTTCAAGTCTAGGCTCTGGCTGGACCACTTAAGGACATTCACAGAGTTGTCCCATAGCCATTCTTTTGTTATCTGGGCTGTGGGTAGGGTCGTTGTCCTGTTGGATGATGAACCTTTGCCCCAGTCTGTGGTCCATAGCGCTCTGGAGCAGGTTTCCATCAAGGATGTCTCTGTACATTGCGGCATTCATCATTCCCTCAAACCTGATTAGTCTCCCAGTTCCTGCAGCTGAAAAACATCCCTGCAGCATGATGCTGCCACCATGCTTCCCTGTAGGGATTTATTGGCCAGGTGATGATCGGTGCCTGGTTTCCTCCAGACATGACGCTTGGCATTCAGGTCAAAGAGTTCAATCTTTGTTTCATCATGTGCCTTTTAGTGATGAGTGGCTTCCGTCTGGCCACGCTACCATACAGGCCTGATTGGTGGGGTGCTGCAGAGTGTGTTGTCCTTCCGTAAGGTTCTCCTCTCTTCACAGAGCAACACTGGAGCACTGCCATCTGATTCTTGGTCACCTCCCTAACTAAGGCCTTTCTCCCTCGACACTAAGTTTGGCCGGGCGGCCAACTCTAGCAAGAGTCCTGGTGGTTCCATGGTACAGAAAAACTACTGCAGCATTAAAGGTCCCAATGAACACAGTGTCTATCATCTGTAAATGGAAGAAGTTTGGAACCACCAGGACTCTTGCTAGAGCACAAACCAAGCCATGCAGTCCAAACTTCTTCCATTTACAGATGATAGACACTGTGTTCATTGGGACCTTGTCTGTGGCTTGATAAAATCCTGTCTTGGAGGTCTACAGACAATTCCTTGGACTGCATGGCTTGGTTTGTGCTCTGACATGCACTGTCAACTGTGGGACCTTATATTGACAGGTGTGTGCCTTTCCAAATCATGTCCAATCAACTGAATTTACCACAGGAGGACTCCAATCAAGTTGTAGAAACATCTCAAGGATGATCAGTGGAAACAGAAAGCAGCTGAGCAAAATTTTGAGTGTCATGGCAAAGGCTGTTAATACTTAAGTATATATGTTTTTTTTCGGTTTTTATGTTCAATAGATTTACAAAAAATTCAAATAAACATTTTTCACGTTATTGTGTGTATCATCTTGAGGGATTTTTTTTTTTTTTATCCATTTATGGAATTCGGCTGTAACATAACAACATGTGGAAAAGCAACGTGTGTGAAGCGCTGTGAATACTTTCTGGGTGCACTGTACATTCTGAGAAATATTGATATGCCTCTCGTTCACTTAGGCCACACTTGCCAAAGGATACCAGAAAAAAAGAGCCGCTTGGGGTAATAGGAGTTCAGCTGCAATGTAACAATGGTTGCCGTAATGGAATTTCCTGAGCGAAACACTTTGTTTACAGAGATACCCGATGAACAGACCCATCACCAGATAAAAGGGAAAAGCATTCCCTTCACATTAAATGATGACTATTTTTTTTTTCCCAACTCAACACACTTACACATTCGGATGATATTTCTAATGGGCTTTATAATGTTAACAAAGGCCCACAATTTAAAAAGTGCAATTGTTACACTCAAATACCCCTTCTCAAATGAATGCAACAAATTGACAAACAATGCATCTGCAATCCCTACCTCCTGACAAGGCTTGACTGCAAATCCTGAAAGAAAAATTATAAATGCATTTTGACCCTGAAACTAACTGGGACCTTTACTATTGACCTAAGGTGGTTTATTACATTCTTAAAACTTTTCAGTGCCTGGTGAATTTTACTGCTCTTTATTTCTTTGTCAATATGAAATTTAGACAGAAAAAAAAGATTGTAGTCTGAGGTAATTTCATGGTCATTAAATGAACCATCTACATTACCCTTGGATTAAAGGGACGACAATTCTCTAAATATATGAATAATGTGGTGATTTTGGGCAGTAATGTCATCCACGTTTCTGCCAATGCCACTATCTTTCATATAACTGGCTTCTAACCGACTTCTCAAACAGAGCTGTCCACTCCTTCAGACCTTCATCTCCAACATGCTGTGTTTGACCTCCATCTCATCAATAACACCAGAACAACTTTCCTCAACCTGCCTGCCACCAAACAACCTCAGCCTGACTGAGCTAAAGTATGTCGACAAATACATATTCCGTAGTATATGGCTGGACTGATTACTCACTGCATACCAATACCACCCACCTTCAGTCTAAAGTTAAATTCAGAATAGGTTTCTTGTTCCGCTGCAAGGCCAAACATTGCTAATCGTGCCTCTGGTTAATTGGCCCTTGGCCCTTCCTACATACACAACGCCAGACTCGCTGGTACCAATTTATTTACAAGTCCCTTTCAGATAAATCCACCCTCCAGCTTAGCTCGCTCAACATGTGCTATTCCAATGGTAACCTGCGCTCCGGTGGATATGGCATTCTGGTCACTTCTAAAAACAACTACACCCCCTTTGGTCATCATTCATTTCAGTTCACCGCTGCAGATGACTGAAATCTTACCCACGATATTGATCCATTCCCACACATTCCAACAAAACAACATCTCTCTCACACACATACAATGAAAGACTCCCTGAACCAACAAGTCTTTGCTTCCTGATGTTTTCCAATCTTGCTTCATACCAGCACACTCTCCTTATATCTCAGCTTATCCCCCACTGCATCAAAAGAACAGAAACCTGTGTTCCCTCTAAAGCACCAGTCTGCACAATCAGCACTACTATGTGGCCCTGGGCTCCATGCGGAGGACACTGGCCGTCTTGAACATTGCATTATGCCCAGGGCTCATAACAAAATAAGGCAGCGTTGATCTGCTGAGACACCAGCGCCTGAGCCAACTGTTCAACATAATGGAAACAACCTTCTCGGTTGAAGCACCTGATCAAAGCTTTGCCATATTTGTGGATTGGTAGATTAGTAAAAAAAAAAAAACGCCCAGATTGCACGTTAGTTTGCGTCTTAAAATGAACTAGTTAATTGACCACTTCCTTAAGTGGGCCTAGACTCTGTGATTAGACCCTTCATTTGAATAGTTTTTTAATGCATCTCCCATCATTATCAATTTGTGCTTTATGCATCAAAGTCAGATAAGTGTGTGAATGTCAACTTTGTATTTAGCTAGGTTCCTTTGGGATTAAGTTCATCACACAATGAAACCACCGTCCACCTCGCAAATACCTTCCGTGTCACAGGGATTCAGTAACACAATTCATTAGTGGAATTGGCGTGTATGTTTTGAGCTGTAAGAGCCCTTCACTTTGAAGATGCCTTTGTTGTTAATGTCAGACCTTCCCACCCGTTTAAGATGACTGGTAACTCAATAACAGACTAGACATACTGTCCTTCATACGTGTCTAATGCACAATTAACTGTCACTGGTAGACAGGCATCGTCATGCTTCATCCCTGATTCAGACAATATCTACTCAGGCGTCCTCCATCAAATACATCCAAACCCAACATTTTCACTTTGTTTGGCAGACACTGATTTTCCACTTCAATGTTTCCTTCAGTAGGAATGTGTCTTTTATGACGAAAACAGTATGTTTTCGTCATCAAAGAAGTTTATGTGGAGACTAGGTAGTATAAAATCGATCTCATTAAATCACTTGAGTGTGACGAGTTAAAGACCGGTTCAGTTCAGTATAAGAACACATATAGAACACATGCACGTTCGTTCTACAGCCGATCTAATGATGCTGTATCACGAAAGGCGCGGGGCTTTACATTGGATCAGCAGGATTTGGTCAAACCTTCACTCACACACTTCTAGTATTGCAGGGACAGTGAGTTTGAAAGTAATTACATTTCCCGAGGCCCATCCCGTCGACGAGGGAAAATCGGAGCCCTCAAACAACTTTTCAAGCACAAAATCCAGCCGGAAGTGACTCTCAGCCGCATGTCCCAAGTGGGCCTGCAGGTGCAGAAGAATCTGTGTGGGTGCCAGGAAGGCACCGCAGACGGGGGATAGAGAGATCGATGAACAGAACAGCAAGTGGGCTGAAAACACAGCATATCATGTCCATGGCCTCCATATGCTTAGTGTGCTTAAACGGAGCGGCCAAATCCGGTACTATTTACCTTTTGACTCGGTTTGTTTTGAAGAGAAAATATGATCAAATCTCACCTTGGCCCTATGCAGCATCATTCTCCACTCCACCACAATGCTATTAGCTATGAATCATACCAGCGGATATCTATTAGCATTCTAGCGAGCCGTCATGGCCTTGCCACTCTCATCCATTGCTCATCCCAGTGCATCTCAAACTGCACATTAAGTTCTGACCTGCTCACTGGATAATGGAATGCTTTGAATGTGCCCCGGTGGTTGACAAAGAGAGGGTCTATCCTGTAGACGACAGTTCATAACCTACTTGCAACAATCCAATCCAGAACCAAAACAAGCACA
Organism: Novumbra hubbsi; assembly: GCA_016801125.1. Lineage (NCBI taxonomy): Eukaryota > Metazoa > Chordata > Actinopteri > Esociformes > Umbridae > Novumbra > Novumbra hubbsi. The sequence goes on along the minus strand of JACXGK010005383.1, from coordinate 28,500 downwards.
ACAATAATGATTGTCCCATTAGCCTCATGTCATGTCCCATCGTCACAAAGCCTAAGTGTTCCGTTTAACTTGATATCGAAGACACGCCCCCCTCCCCCACGCACTAATCGCTCTTTGTTTTTTCTCAACATAAATAAAAGGAAATCACATAATCAACACTTGTGCTAGTTCCAGGTGGCTGTTATGATCTGCTCCGTGCTCTCTTCCTGTCTCACCCAACAGCCCCAGCGGGAGGGTAAGCCTTGGGACATGCAGGCACCCGCTGTGTTTTCTACCACTGCAACACAACACTCATGTGAATTAGCCCCGGCTGGGTGACGCAACACACCAGGGGAAATGAGGAGTAGGCTCGTAGGACACAGAGTGAATAAGAAGTGCCCTGGCAGGGTACATGTATTGTATAGCAATGGTGTGGATCACAGTCCGTCGGAAAACTATTTATTGATGTGGCCAACTAACAGAAAGTGGAGTAGCTGGACAGGAGAGGAACATGCTGTAGATTCCAGAGTGAATGTACGGCCCCGTTTCCTATACTGACATTATGACTATAGATAGTCATCCTATCAACAAAATGTTTGCTGATATGCTAACTGCGGCCTAAGGTTAGGGTAATGTGTAAACATCCTCTTCAGGAATGACAGCTACCTCTAAACCAAGGTTCTCCAACAGTTCTCCAGTTGCAAGCCCATGTATGAGTTGTGCGCAAAAAACACTTGAAAGATATGTTTTCACTTTAAATTGTTTCACTGCAAGCTCTCAATCAAAGGGGTGCTAATATGTAATCAAAACAACAGACATGACCCAGCACCTGTTTACAGATTGTTGTTTTAAAAATCCAAACCTAACAGAATATCTCACCATAATTGTTCTGCATTTGGCCCGGCTGTTCTGTGGTGGGCATTTTATCAATTAGACCCAAATAACGATAATCCTGCTCTGTGTGTTGACAGTACCTACTCTAAAAATGAACCTTGTCAAAACTGCAAAGTAGGCTTAACAGGCAGAAGCATATATCATGAGTAAGTATATTATTGGTTATTTGTATGAAAATGCAGCAGCAAGCTTTGGATTCAGTCAAGACCTGCATATCCCATTTCTGTTAAATAAGCCAATAAGATGACAGATGCGTTTTTAGGGTTTTTCTCCGTAGCTGAGGTACTTTCAATGAAACTGGATTACCAGTTGATCTCAATTAAAATGTAACAAGCAATGTTAAAAGCATTTCTTCGGCCAATGATTTAGTCAGTAGCTCGCTTACGTACTATGTTCCTTTGCAATTTTCTTGTGTACTGGTTGGTCCCACTGGTAGAGCTGTAACAGGCATGTCATATTTAACCCCACTAAAAATAATTATTTCCTTGAACACAATAGGGGACATGTTGACAATTTGTGGATAGGGACAAAACTGGTTCAGCTATATTTTCTAATTGCACACACACAACGAGCACATTCAAACATTGCCAGTAAAAGCAACTAGCCAGGAAAATACATTTTATCAAAGCTGATCTAAACTACTACTACTGAGACATTAATAGTAAGATATTTCATATTTGAGACTTTCCGCATTTTGCTCATTAAATCTGTTCACTTTTTGGGGAAAAAAGTCAATTTTACTTGGACGAAACTGCTCAAGCAATAAAAAACAAACTGCAACAGAAAACTATTTGGTAACCTTTTTAGACAAAACCAGCCCCCATTAGAGTTGTACATTAACCCTTATTGAACCAGTTATATAGACAAGAAAAAAATAGTTACTTGTAAACTTGCAAGAAAGGGCAAAGATGGCTTGCTTTTATTTTTACATGGGTCAGGTAAGAGTTCAAATTAAAGTTAGCATATGGGCTAGGAGTTAGTTAACATGGCACTGATGGAGTCTGTAGAACAAATAAACATTGAACCCTCCAAAACAACCAAAACTGAGCCTAGCAATCTCTACATTAACAGCATCAAGACATAGGAGCTTACACAAGAAACGAATAGGAGTGCAGGTGACAAGGAGCAACTTTCTAAACATACACAACTCTGACAAATGTACGTGATCTACAAACACACACACACACACATACACACAGTTGTGAAGTGGGCACATTAGTGCCTCTTCCACCCCCCCAGGAGGCAGAGGAGATATGGCACGGGCCCTTAAACCCAAAGACAGTTCTACAGCTGCACCACTGAGAGCTCATTGACCGGCTGCATCAGGGAATGGTGCCAATTGCAGAGTTCATTACTGGGGCCAATCTCCCTTTTATTTAGGCCCTTCACAGCATGCAGTGTCAGAGGAAGGCCCTAAAAATAGTCAAAGACTACAGCCGCACAAGACACAGACCATTCTCTATCCTCCCAAATACAGTGTCTACCTGCTCGCCTTGAAACTGTAAAAACATGACATGAATTTACGTCTCAATAGCTATCAACGGGTTCCCTTATTTTTGCACTAACCCTTTAGTGCGTATTTCAAGCACAGATAGGGGACACTACCCACTCACGCACCCATTGACATGTAACGCACACAAACACACACACACTCAGCTACAATTTATTATCTATGCTGTTGCCTTGCCACTTTACTCCCACATGTATTTACATAAACCTCAACAAACCTGTCCTCATCACTCAACCTTGCGGTCCCTGAATACACAAAGCTACTGTCATTTGGTGTCAAAACAAGATATTCATTGTGTAACTATTCCTTGTTAATTTGGTCTGTTTTGTAACGTTATGTACTCTTTCTCATCCCCATCAGAAAGCAGTTTCCTGTAAGTGATTTTAAATTTGTTTTAATTTCAAAATAATAATAACATTACAGATATTCTTGCATTTCCTGTTAGTCTATACCTGTTCTTAACCATGCCTGTGACAAATACAACTGGATTCTATGGGTTTCATTTGATTCTAATATAACCCCCCAAAACGACTTACTTCAACCAGGTAATGAGGGGATATTTGTTAGGAGTGGACGAGGTATAGAATGAATGACAAGGGAAAAACCCGAAGAGAAACAGGAGATAACCAAATAGGTTTAGGATGCAGTAGAGAGCAGAGCTCTAGTGCACCTATAGATGAGGGCAGGGAATACTAATGTGTCAGCCAATATCTCCTCAGTACCAGGAGAAGGAAGTAAACAACGGCAGCTGGTTTATCCAATAATAACCGTTGTGGATGCCATAGATAATAATTTCCTCAGCTTCAGAAGCATGTGCTAGTTCTGTTATGTAGCCCTTAGACTTTCACTGAAGCAATTGTTGATGTCTGGAAAATTATGTGTTTCGATAAGGATCTCTCGGAAAGTATATCAAGAAAGGTGGGGGTTTTTCATTGATGGAAAGAAGGTTTATTTCTGTTCATTATCTGTTTTTATTTTATTATGAGGACTACAAAGATAAATACAGTGTAACGACTGCAAAGGTAACATCACTAACACTGGAGATGCCAACATATTTACCAAGTGTTATATTGATAATATTAGAATCCCCTACGTACTTTAAACATACCCAGACCTTAAAGAGTTTCTGGAGTTGCCAGTTGCCAGAAAAAAATCACAGTTGCCAGAAACAAATCACACACCTGACCAATTATTTAAATTAACTAAAAATTAACTTAAAATATTTAAATTGATATGTCTTCATGTAATTTTGCAGGATTCCCCTGAATATGGCGTTGTCCCTTTTCAGTTTGTGAGGGGATTTTCGGTGCCCAGCCCTATTTTGGCAAATGCACATCATTTCTATGGGAAATCCACATCATTTCTTATTTTTTAGATAAACAAAATAAGTAAGGGTACACTTATATCACACATTGGGTCTCGATGACCGAAATATATGAAATATCAAAATCTTTACTGAACATTGAGTAATTCGTTGAGAACAAATTTACACAACAATGGTCAATGAAAACCAAAATCACCGTCCAATGGAGGGCTGGATTTCTCACCCCGATAATCTTATTTAAAATTGCCTATGCTTCCTAACTGGAGAGATTGATATCCCTGAAGTTTAATTGACTTTACTGTGATGATTACGTATTCCCTTATATTGTTTGAGCAGTGTACATACGTACACACACACACAGTATACAAACACACACCACACATTAAAACCCTCTATGCAATACATAGAGTCTTGGTTGATGAACAAATTGAGAGCTACAGTTTTTCCTAAGTTACTAGAGAGTTGATGCAATTCAAACTCTTAGTAACTGGACCTCAATTTAAAGTGCCCTTGGTTTGCTGAGCCTGTCTTAAGTATAACCCTCTTGAGGAATTAGAAAACCTGGGAAAGCTTTAGGCATCTTTTGCAACAAGATTTGCAGTATTCTGGCCCCACGTCAATGCATTCAATATTTTAGGTCCACGGTATCCCTTGTGGCAGAGGAACCTGGGGGCGGTGCCCTTTTATGGAGGTCAATAACTGTAGAGGGAGGCTTTCAACTATGGTCGTAGAGGTCCCCTTCAGGGACATAACATCTCATAGTCAGGTGTTTGGACTGATACGGCCACACGACCCATTGAGTATTACTGCCTGCTTTCCACCAATGTAATCCTTTAAAAAACTTGATTACCCAGTGTTGCAGGCCAGAATCAAACAAATGAAATGCTAAGTCTACCTCTTAGGAGAACGGATGCCAGTGGTACACATTTCTGGAAAAACAAATTAAATCAGCAATAAGAGGTTTGAGGGAGGAATACTTTATATAGTAAATTCATAAAAAATACTGAACAATACTAGGCAAGTATGTGCATAAGATAGGCTTATTTGTATCACAGAGAATACATACATTACCACTTTCTATACAGATGTGTTATTTTTTTTGTCCTATCAAAATGTTTTGAAAATGGCCCATAAGTTGGCATTTTTCCTATATTCTACACGTTTTGTTAAACAAGCATGTTCCAAGCCTGTTTAGGCGTGACCAGTAACCCTACCACAGACAAAAGGCTAATGTAGCAAAATTGAGGCTACCAAGGGTATAATTATTTTGGAATACTAGAACCAGAGGTTACCACCTCGCACATGGTTACACCATGCACCACAGTCCCGCCACAGCCCCACCACAGTCCCACCACAGTCCCACCACTGCCCCACCACTGCCCCTCCACTGCCCCACCAGAGCCCCAATAGAGCCCCTCCACTGCACCACCACAGCTCTACCAGAGCCGCTCCACTACCCCACCACAGCCCCTCCACTGCCCCACCAGAGCCCCTTCCCTGCCCCACCAGAGCCACACCACAGCCCCACCAGAGCCACACCACAGCCCCACCAGAGCCACACCACAGCCCCTCCACTGCCCCACCAGAGCCCCACCACAGCCCCTCCACTGCCCCACCATAGCCCCTTCCCTGCCCCACCAGAGCCCCACCACTGCCCCACCAATGTGCCCCTCTGCTGCAGAGCCAGGAGTAGTTCATTTGGGAGCTTGGTGGCTGGTGCTGGAAACCCATGTTGCTCTTTGAGAGCAGCGTAACGATTGCTATCAATCTCCTCCTCGTCGAGTCCCTTTAAAGCACTATCGGGAAGAGCTGTGGCAAGGAGAGTGGCCGAGTGCCGCAAGACATCTTCGACAGTGGCTGTGGTGATGCATTAATCACGTTTGTGGCAGGGTGTCCGAACTGAAGTGTCAGGATTGGAAGTAAAGCCAACACAGAGATGCTACAGTATGTCTGGACAGGAGACCTGGTTGCTTCGGTCCAACTGGCCAGCAGCAGTCCTTTGTTTCCCTGCCACACTGCATTGAAGCTCTCTGATTAAAATGAATACATTTGTTCAGAACATGCCTCACAGATGCCAATGGCTGGATGTTACAGCTGTTTGTTTCACTTACAGTAACTCAATTTTCAGAGCAAAGAAAATGAAATGCACAGTACACATCTTGGTGAAACATGCTTAGATAAAGTTAACCAAAAACGTTTGACACTAAAGCATTTGTTATGGATTCTTAATTGTATTACAATGTGTGCCATAGTAGTAGATGTATTTTGGAACACATACTGTGTTTGTATTGAAATATTTCATCATGGTCTGTCTGCATGGCGTGCTATATCAATGGGCAGACTGCTCATTGCTCCTCAAATAAATTCCCCAGAGTATATCCATCTCAACACTGTGCCACATCACAGCGAATAAACTAGCACATTTTACTGTTGGTATCGGACGGCATGTATTCATGTATTCCATTCCTCCCCGACCCAGCACATACAGAGCATATGAAGCCTGAAGTGTGTTAATGGATGCAACATATAGAGATTTTCAACAGACTCAGGTCCATCAGTTAGAGCTGGCAGTAACTGAAGTGTGTTAATGGATGCAACATATAGAGATATTCAACCGACTCAGGTCCATCAGTTAGAGCTGGCTGTTTCTGAAGTGTGTATGGTGGCAGGTGCAACAAGCATCCTGTCCAGGATAGGGAAAACATTTGCAGGCACAACTTTTTCCTCTCTGTATGTCATAGTGGCACACACGTCACAGTCAAGTGGTTTATGAAAGCGCCCATTCCTCTATGCCATCTAAATAATGAATTCTCTGCCACTAGCTGTAATCCTCTGGAAGAGTAGGCCCATAAATAAACCCTAGCACAAAATATGGGGTGAAAACATTACACTTCCCTATACACCTTTCAGAACACCTCAAACATTTTACTTGAAAATGTCCCGTACTATAAAAGTTAGCAACATACTTCATGCACCCGGAAATGGCCCAAATCAGGGTTAGCTGTGCCAAAAGACACAACCTTGAAAGGTAAAGTAACAATCAAATCACCTCAGGGCCTCTTGCGACAGATGATACAAAGTTGTGACGGAGAGAGAGAGGGAGAGACAGACTAAACGAGAGTAAAAGAGAGAAAAAGGGGGCCAGTGAGAGAGCAAGCTATACAAATGAGAGTGTAGCATGTAAGGCTAGTCTTCATTCACCGCAATGTTTGCTCGTTTCCAGGAAATCTCTCATTTCGAGCCAGAAAAAAACACCAAAGCAGACAAATCTGAGAAGAAATATCTGCTTACAGTAAGTGGCCTTTTATAGGAGCGATCAAAGGCTTCTGCTGTCGCTTCTCATCCTGTTTCAGTGATTATGCGCTGGGCACAGGCTGGCATGAGCTGGTGCCAGCGATGTCAGACGGGTCCCCGTTGTATGCAGATGTGTTGACAGGCTTGGAATTTGGGGCACGGGGTTGGAAATGCATTTCAAGCTGTCTGCCAGTTACCAGATAGCGGGAACATCCTAACAAAGCGTGCTGCAAAGGGCTGTGTGTACCAACATCTTAACGTTAAGCACAAAGGTATCCGTGCATTCATGTTCGGCAACCGTTTTTTTTAGAACGTAGCCGTGTCCAAATCAATTGCTTTGCACCGCCTGAAGGGCCTGGCAGTTCACATGCACTATTGGGAAGGCGGCCATCATGCATGGGTCCCGATCGCACCCAGAGGAACGCTGTGTAGTTTTTCTCAAGGCATGTGTTCACCTTTTGCGAACATTTATGTCTAGGCATACAAGTGAACGCGTGCGTTGGATGAATTCAACCATGTGACCACAATTGTTTCTTGGAATGAACTTTCTTTTCTTGACCGAAGGGCCTAATCTTATTCAATCTGTTTGGGAAATTCACTTTGTTTTCTTCACAGAAGGGCCCAATCCTCGTCCATCTAAAAGGGGAATTCACTTTGTTTTCTTCACAGGAGGGCCCAGTCCTTGTCAATCTTAAAGGGGAATTCACTTTGTTTTCTTCACAGGAGGGCCCAGTCCTTGTCAATCTTAAAGGGGAATTCACTTTGTTTTCTTCACAGAAGGGCCCAATCCTTGTCCATCTAAAAGGGGAATTCACTTTGTTTTCTTCACAGGAGGGCCCAGTCCTTGTCAATCTTAAAGGGGAATTCACTTTGTTTTCTTCACAGTGGAGGGCAATCCCTTCCACGTAAATAGAGAGAAGTCTTCACAGGTGAAGGGTCTGTGTTGCTCACTAGAACGGGCAGCCATTTCTAGAACTATGAAGCATCATTAGTTATGGCTATATCAGGAAAAGGTATTCATGTTGGGTCAATTTATTCAAAAATAAATATTTAATTTCAGTAAAAAAAAAATGTAAATCGAATAAACTTTTATCCAGCTCATTCCACAGCAATATAAATGCAAATATCAAATTAAGATTTCATTTAGTTTTTGGATCTAATCAAATGGATACTAAATGTGTATACGTGTGTGTGTGTGTGTGTGTGTGTGTGTATATATATATATATATATATATATACAATGTTATTCACAATGTAAATAATTAATTATGGACAAAATAAGTAAATAAAAAACACATAAGCTTATTAAAAATACAATGACAATAAATAGTGATCTCGGCTAAAATAGTTCAGCCAGGGGCATCTGTAGCCATTGATTTATGAAGAAAAAGAACTAATGAGAGCTTGGAGCAATGGGAGTCGCTAGAGTCACTGATAATCCTTGTCCTTATGTGGCCAAACTGAGCACAGGGGATTCCTATCATAAAGTTGCTAAATGGATTTTTCCATCTGCAGAAATGGCAAGGTCCCCGCTGGCGTAGCTGTTGAGATAACGACGCTTATAGCTTAAGACAATGAGAGCAGAGCGCTGTTATCTGTAAGAGAAAATCTAATAAATAAGGCTTAGTCATTGTTGAAAATATGATGTGAATAATGTTCAAAATGATAACAGGTTCATGTCTGATGCTTATATTAAACATTTAAGAATAAAGGCTATGAAAGGCCAGATTTTCGAAATTCTGATTTTAACACTTGCTGTGGATTTCATCACATCACTAGACTTAGTTCACATGAATTCCATGACCACACCTAGAATTAAATACACATACAAACTTCCATATGCACAGTAGCTTCACAAATGTGCGTGTGTTTGTTAGCAGATAAAAGTTAGATTTTAGTTCATGTCTGAACGAGATTTCATTCAGACCAACTGATATTACTGTTGACACTAGAAATAGCTAGACAAATCTGAACCTTTTAGACGACAGAAGTTGTTGCAAGTCTCAAAAGGATTTCAGGGCTGGATTTGACACTGATTCACAACATCAATTTACAATATTTGAAAAAAAGTAGAGCAATTTTCACACACAATTACAATAATTGCAGCTGATGAATGAGGCAATGGATATATTAACAGTGTCATTTCTCAAATCCTTTTTAATCAGGTTGACGTAATAAAAGACAGCTTACTTGCACCAGCACCTCACCTTCTGGCATTAGAAATAAATCATAGCCGTAGCTCCATGGCAAAACCTGGCACGATGCAATACTTATAGAGAACTGCTCATTGTGTCTACCTGCTGGTATCAACCCGTTTTCTGCATGACGGTTTTCAAGGGTGTGGCTAGTTCACGGTGATATATCTCTACTGCTTTGTGTTTGTCGCCACATGCTACGATCCTATTACTCCTTGTCTTCACGGCTATTGCTCTGGTAAGCACTTCCATCTGTAACTGTCTCCGAGGTCATCAAGCAGACCCCAAAATGGTTAAATCACAGGAGTCAGGACCCAGGAATCTAAACCTACCGTCTAGACATGATCCTTCCTAGTCATTGTCAATACACACTGATGGAGTATGTCAATTGCATTGGAAATCTGCAACTATTTCAGGTATAGGTTGGGCCAAAAGATCTCCATTATCAGTGTGTCTATTATGACACTAAACAAACTGCCTATATATGTGTTATATTTCTATTCAGAGAGCACCGGCAAGGGGAAATACTGATGAATTCCAAAAGTAAATGAATTGAACATTTGAACAACAGTCTGCAATAAATGTGGCAGGAAATCTTAAAATGTCTGTAATCTCCTCTTATCTAATCCAATTGAGTTGTGTATGTCCTGTTCCAGTGTATAGGAATGTTGCCAGATGCATACTATTGAGAATGTGTCATTATCCATATGTGCGTTTTTTTTTTACTATACTACTTGCATAAATACAAGCAGAGATGACCAGAAGATCTCCTGCAGTTAATGTTTTGAGTTATGTTAAAAAACAAATTCTAGAAAGTTGCTCTCAGTGCCTCAGATATTCTTTATTTGAACGTTCTCGCAGGTCAGTCTATTAGTTTGCATTGACTTGTCGTCTCTCACTGCAGATTGTTAAAATTGGGGTGTCCCCTTTGGTAAAACTACGGCATTCCAGTTAACTACCGTGATAATGGGCAACGATTATAACTTCATAATGAATTAAAATAAATGTTATGTTTTGCATGTCTTTTTTTCATTTTGCTGAAATCGTACTGATCCGTCACTTAAATCCGAGGTATGTGCTGAATTGTGACTTTTGCATACCATTACACCACTAATATAAATGAATATATATAAACAAAAAATGTTTAGGGGAACATGTAATCATCACAGTCATTCACATTGGCACAGAAACCAAGTCAATTAAACTTAAGGGATATCAATCCCTCCAGTTAGGAAGCATAAGCGATATTGAATCAATGTGGAAAATTAAAGTGACAGGTGAACTGGAGAGATAAGACAACCCCCAAAAAGGGAATGGCTTTACAGGTGGTGGCCACAGACAATTGTTCACACCTTATCCTTCTTGACAAATTATTCCCTAGTTGTGTGTTTTTGCTAGTGTCCTTCTCACATGAGGCTGTGCCTGCAGCCCATTCAGGTTGTACAGGTGGTCTAGCTCCTCCAGGCTGGCACATCCATACGTGCCACCACAAGAAGGCTTGCGGAGTTACCGGTACGAGTCTCAAAATATTAAAGGAGATACCAGGAGATGGGCCGTTACACAAAGAGAGCTGGACAGGGATATAGAATGGCATCAATCCAGCAGCAGGACCAGTATCTGCTCCTTTGTGCAATGAAGAACAGGAGGAACACTGCCAGAGTCCTACAAAATGACCTCCAGTGAGCTACTGATGTGTCAAACTGTTTTCTGGTGTGAAATAATCTGGAGATGTCATGGTGAATGTTCTGCTGCCTACAACATCATCCTTACATAAATTAAACTGCACCAAATAAATACAAAAAAAAAGATTTATTGGCCTTGTTTAACAAGGCCAATAAATCAGGCAAGACTGTAAAACAGAGAAAAATGTCACAGTAAAAGACAAGACCATCTTTTAAGCTTTTCTGATCAACATGTAAAAGAATATCCGGTACAAAAATGTTCTGGATCTGCTGGTTTCACCTTTGGCAATGCCTGTGGCAATTCCCCCAAGAGATCCTAGGGCACTTCACTTCTGTGATAGTCTTTCTATCTTTGCAGAAGATGTACAAATGCCAAGGATATCCACCTTGCCCAGTCAAACAGTGCACTCGATTGACACATGGATGCATGCAATCGCTGTCTAGGGTTAAAAATCTACTGAATTGGAAAACCACACACACGCGGTTGCATCGTTCTAGTTGCCCCCCCCCCCC
>JACXGK010005383.1:0-17009 GCA_016801125.1 Novumbra hubbsi | reverse complement strand
ACCCTGCGCGAGCAAGGGAGGGGAGTAGAGGAAGGAGAGGAGAGCTGGAGAATGCCACCAGCTAAAACGAAACCTGGAGAGACAGTGTGTTCGCCCCGATAAACGCACGAGACGGCTCGATTGGTGACACCTCTGATAAACAGTGACACAATCTCACATGGGAAACAGCGTGGTAGTGTCATCCACCGTCGCTGAAGTGGCGCTGACCTAAAAGTGTCACCTTGTGCCAGTCTAAGTACAGTTTTGGATGCATGTTAACTTATCCATCAGATGGGAGCATCCCTGTCATTAGAACATCCAGTGTGCACACGGTCGAAACAATGACAGTCTTTTTTTACCCCAGAGGTGCTCCTTCATACACCATTACAAGTAATTGAGAGTTAACGCACATTCAAACACACCCGCCAAATTGCACAATGAAACCCAGAAAAACAAGAATTAATTTGCATTATGGTATATTTGCATTACAGATATACTATATGATACATAGTCTTCAAGATTGATCCTAAATCATCAACCGAGCTATGTTTGAAAGCAGATGTCCAGCGACAGACAAACAGACCACAGTAAATTAAAAATTGTGAAATAAATATTTTACTCTCTCTATTTCAACATGGACAGCTTACATACACTTTGAATAAATCATGATAGATTACAGCTAAAAATAGTCTGAGCGCAGATGAGATACTTCGTTGTTTGTTTACTTCTTTCCTTTATTGTGGATGTCACAGTCTCAATAAAAAATAATAGGGTTGTGACTGCCCGTGATATCATTTGATTAAAATAACATTTATTTTCTGACTTTTTCCATGCCGTGAAGGAGACTCAGTGTCCTCATTAGTTTCTGATTAGTGTGTGAAACGTATTTAGCAATGTTTTTAATGTTCTGTCATTGCTAAAAAAATTACCTGTCAAAGAAAAAACATCCCCTGTAAAGAAATGTGATCAATTGCAATTGCATTAAAAGACACTCAATGTTTGTGTATTTACAGCCACACTAAATGTGTTTTGTTTTAAATTAAAGAGAGCTTAGGAGGAAGAATATGCAAAGTACCAGAAGGTCAGTCATTAATACACTCACATGTGTGTATGAAAACCTAACATGCAACCACAGCTGCCAATTAAAGAGAAGCACCTTAAAACACCACAGTCAAGATCATATTTTAAAAGAAAAATGATTGCCATTGTGACCTCTATGGTAAATAAATACAAAATAATAAAAAAATTACACATATTTGCAATAGATTGAGGACACCCTTACTAATTTTACTCTTGAAAATGCTTGTTGTGTATTTAAAAAATATAGAATGCTCATCTTTCTATTATTGTTATTAAGAGTGCACTTCAGTACTCCCCAAACATATCCTTGGCCCAGCGGCAAACATTATAATGCATTAAATGTTAGTTTTATAATATTTCATGGTCTGTTGACAAATGATTCGATTCAACACTCAGAAATGCATAATATTTTATTGATCTAGAATGCATAATATAAAGCCTTGTCACAACAAGCCAGCCAAATAGATGCCTGAAGTGTTAAATCTTAGCACACTTTCCGTATTGTAATCATTTGCAATCGAGACGGAATCAGAAGTCAGGGAATTAATGATCCCTTGTTAAGACTTAAATTGAGTTTGTGTAGGTTTTTCCCACAACACGCAAAACACTGCTATCAGATTCTTCTAAAAAGATATGCATTTCACAACTTGATTTTTATGTAACATATGCATTTTAGTGCAACAGCCAAGCAGATATTTGAAAAATCTTCAGGGAGAGCATTATAGCAGCATCAATTATATCCAGTTAGGTTCAAAGCTCATTTAAAAATCAATGGGCAACATGAATGTAATGGATGATATTGTGCTTTCAGTGACGCTGTACAAATAACTTGAAATTGGTAGCTACACTAATTAGCAGATGTAGTTCAAGAATGTAAAAAACCTGAACAGTAAACCCAAATGCCAACTTTAACAAAAAAAAAATATATACTTTTACTATAAGTTTCAAATAATAAGCAAATTGCTCTCTTTAGTAATAAACTATACCACACATACACACACTCACATTTATACACAAACACCTGAACATTTATAAATGTACAGTGTCATCACAAATTACTGATACCCTTTGTAAAGATTGGTAAAAATGTAATGAAAATGTATATTTTGTTAATCAGATTGACATTACAGCCATATCAAACAATAAGAATGGTCCCTAATAGAATAAAACTGTATAGAATAAAATAAATAAAAAAACTGTAAAGAATTTATTATTAAACATATCTAAAGAATTATCTTTCATTAATGTATATATATATATATATATATATAAATATATTATAGAATTTGTAATTAGGAGCTCTTAAGTGGTTTCCTGTATCTCTAGGGTATAAATATAAAGTGACACAAATGCCAAACTCCAGTAGTCTTATATCAACATGGGAAGGGCCAAAAAATATCCATCTCATCTCCACAAAAATTTATAATTAAGAAGCTTAAATCAGGAGCTGTGATGAACCTGCCTATAAAATACCAACGTGTATTTTGCCCAACTAGCAGTTTAATGGTAAAACATTACTTAAGGATCACAGTTTGCTAGAGCTGGTTGTATCCGGGGGTCAAAGTCTTTAACACTACAATGAGATGTCATTGCCATGCCAAACAGCTATTTGAGAGTGCTGCTGGACGAAAGCCTCTAACTCTCATTAATACTTTGATGGAGCCAGGTCCTATGGTCAGATTAGACAAAAATAGATTGGTTGGGTTGGTATAAAAGGGATGTTTATGGACTCTGAATGATCTGGAGAAATGTCTGCATGATAAATGGTCTCAGATCCCTTGATATTTATTCTACCAACACATTCAAAGACACTGTGCTGTTATTTTGGCAAAGTGAAGTGCTAAATGCAGGGAGGCCAACATGTTTTTCCAGAATGTATTTTATTTAATATCTCATGTAAGGGTTTGATTTCCCTCATATTTCAGTAACATGGTCAAACCAATAGACAACAAACACACCTAGAACAGCTACAATTTTAAAGAAATTGTAAAGTGTGGTTGCCGTCGCACCAGCTATGTCCGGTGTCCAGCTGTGTACTGGAAGTAAATATACACAGATAATCTCCCAGTACTTAGCTGGCCATCTCCTAATTACAAAAACAAAGACATGTCCCATTATGTGCCATTAGCTAGGTACCTAACATATGTCCCATCATCTCCCGCATGAAAAAGACAGAATAGCTGGCAAAAAGTTAGGAAAATATCTTTAGCCTTACCTTTGACAAAGTAAATCCCATGGTCGAAGTAAGTAACATTTCATTGTCACTGCATAAGCAGTACTTTAGCTAGCTAGCATTACTTGCAAACTTCAGATTCGGCAGACATTTGCATGGCCTCATTCTGGAAAGTTTGCTTACGTAAGTTTCTAAGCAACCGTCGTTCAGTGTGGCTAGCTACCCTTCCGCCAGTTGGGCTATGTTTTTTGCCACAAAAAGGTGAGAATTGCCTAGACATGCAAACTAAACCTTCCTCAAAACAATAGCAATGCAATCGGAAATGAGTCACACATTGTGATACCTGTTGTCTCCATAGTGCAAGAACTGTAGGAGGAGTTAGGGTAGCTATAATTATAAATATATACATACATGTATATGTGAGATTACATAAAGTGGGGGGCTTCCACTGACCGTTTTTCTTTTAACAAATTAGATATGGTACAGTAAAGATGTTGACCGTGACCCAGAAACCTGCGGTACGTAGTGGACTGGGATCCACTGTACCGTTACCATGACCCAAAAACTGCAGTACGTTCTGAACTATGGGCGCACTGTAACGTTGCATCCTTAATGTACAACCCTGTAAATAATAGCCAGGTTTGTGGCCGCTATTCCCACTATGGTTTTATATTGTCAAGCAGTACACATTTCTCTAGTCATGGATTTGTCCACTGATCTACATAAAAGATATTCAGTGACAACAATTTTTATTTTCAATAAAATAAAAAATATATTTGGGATGTACTGTTTGATACAATGTCATAATTGCACCTGAGATTCAACACAAAAACGTTATAACATAATTTTGGGTAATGGGTTTCCTGATTAAAATGTTCTTTCTGCGCATGAAATAAAGGAAAACAAAATGTGTCAACTAAAAGTGTACATCCCCCAAGGCTGTATTCAATGTAAATTTACATACTGCGTATCTGGTTGACCTTTGGTGAGCAGTAAGAATATAAACAACACTGCCTAATGAAATCATATTTCAAACCAACAACTGGATTACTATACCACGGCTAACCTTCCATCATGGAACTTTTGTCGATATAAAAGATAGGTCTACATTGAGAGTGCGTATTTCGGGATATGTGACATTGTGACCTTTGAAAAGGAAAGAAATGCTGGACTTGGGCCTGTTTGGTTTCTCTGGAGAATCAAAATCAACCTGGCTTGAATGTCTCACCTTTTCCCGTATTCTGCCAGTGCTGATCCATTGATTGTCAAAACAGGTTTACCTAAAAAGCCCACGGATATACAGCCACATATACAGCAAAGTCGCTTGCTACACAACAGCAATAAGTGGGGGGGGGGGACAAGTGAATCTGGAACAGATGAAGACAATCCAGTAAATTGTATTGGACTACATAACTGGTACCAGAACAAACTGGATGTTTCCTGGTTACTCATTCCAAAAAAACAAAAAAAGGAGAAGAAGCAAATGTAAAAACGCATTGCACTCTGGGTGTTTTGTGGCACAGTCTGACATGCAGCGCACGCCTGTAGAAGATGAGCTGACGTTTGCTGTGGAGAAGGATGTCGGCCTACTGTTGAGGCTTCAGTGCTTCCTCTTCCAGCTGGCCTTTAGAATTTGGATTACAGGACGAGTCAGGGACCAAGGTCTGCTCCACAGGGGGGCCGGCTGGGTGCCTAGGCTCCATGGACCCCCTATAGAGATCTCTGTGTGGAAGAGGAGAGGGTGGGGTTAAGACTAGAAGAGCCCCCCCCCTCCCTTCTTGGTTCTCAAGGCAGGCCTTATTAAGAACCCCCTGATGGACCCTTCTCACACTTGCTCAAAACGCTGGCGTGTGAAAGAGAGGGCGAGGGAGGGAACCTCAGATGGAGTCAGGGCAGTCAGTTCAATACGTTTTACCAGCGCCTCGCCAAAAGGAAATGAACATCCTGGTGGGCAGCTATTGCCGATCAAGAGTTGGCCGTCACAACAACAGTGAGACATGACTGCCACATCGCGGTGTCAGCCCTGCGACTCCACCCAACCAGTGGTCCAGGTGGAGTGCCAGCTCCGACACCAAGGTCTGAACAGCGGGGCGTCGGGACTGCTAGCGCCGTGTGGCTAAATGGAGCAGGTGATTTCCCACCTCCTCCAGCGCCCCCGAGGCACAGCCAATCACGACCGGGCAACCGTTGTCCCCGGCGAGCCGGGCAGAGGAGGGTAGTCGACGGCCGGCGGTCCTTGCCTTTGCATTATTCACAGGCACCGCCACGGCACAAAGACGACGACAAAGAAAAGGACTCCGCTTCCATCGACGGCGACTTGTTTCCGATCCATTATTGATGGAGGCAGTATACTGAACACTGTACATTTCCCTGATTCACGGCATTCTCTTATAGTTTCCATAGAAAAACATATTTCCAGCAAAGTAATTTAATGTGGGAAATATCATTTCATATTACTGCAATAGTACTTCTTCCGAATCGAAAGTCGTTGAAGCTCCGGGGGCCTGAATTCTCATAAATAAGTATATTACCGACAATAATTATTCTGTTTGGTCTCCACTGGTAGTTAGCTACCTTGATATACCCCCCCCAATACAAGATACATTCACAGGTCCTCATTAGCATGTTAGAAACATAACACACAAACAAATGATTGTAAATGCAGTTGAAATCACAACTTCCGACAACAACGCAAATTAAGGACTGCAGATTTAAGACTGCTGACCGCCAAATATGTTTTAGTCCCAGGGGACATTGCTCCCTGGCATTTAACTTGAAGGCAATTGCTTTGCATTTCATGGCGTCAAATCCTAGATTATTGCCAGGCACACTTCAAAGATTTCCCCTCAATCTCCCAGGGAAACACAATCAATCTGCTCAGTATGCACGGCCGGGACAGGCTGCCATGTTCCCTTTGAGGATCACCACGTCTTTGACCGATCTGC
Organism: Novumbra hubbsi; assembly: GCA_016801125.1. NCBI lineage: Eukaryota > Metazoa > Chordata > Actinopteri > Esociformes > Umbridae > Novumbra > Novumbra hubbsi. The sequence continues at coordinate 10,832 of JACXGK010005383.1, read as the reverse complement.
AGTCGATCCCCAGATTGTGGCTAATCATTATTACCAGCTGCTGAAACAAGGACTTTCCTTCAGTCGCCGCCACTTCAGAGAAGGACACGAGGGATCGGGGAGTTGTCATTATGGTGGTTAAGGGCTTGAGGATTCTTAGGAATTAAGGGAGAGGATCGGCCCCTGAGCAAATGTGTACCCAGGATGCCTAATGGAGTAGCGCCGTACCAACAGTAGCATATAGTTAGTGTAGTGAAAACATCCAGGAAAAGTATCTATATTTGTATCATAGCTACTATATTCAAAGGTTTAAGCCTAAAATAGCACGAAACAAACCGAGGAAAGATACTTCAGAAATACTCGGAAATGTAGGAGATACAAAATATCAGAAGTGGACAGATAGACGCATCATAGGAAACAAATCTTTTTGTTCACCTACTTTGGTAGCAGATTATGAAAAACGACTGCATCCATTCAGTGCTTAAAGGTTAGCTCTCTATTACACACAGAGTCAAATGTCAGTAGTGTCCCCTGAAAGACTGGACTCCAATATTAATGGAGAGTCCAGGGAATCGGCTTCCCCTCCAGAGTTTCCCATCCTTCCAGACACATTATTCATTTAGTTGTCAACCAGCACCTGGTGCATGTAACACCTACATCTACAAACTAAATGGAGCGAATACGGCCCGCCCCGAGATTCAGACAGTGTGGCTAAATAAAAACAGCTCACACATACTGGGATAATGGAACATAAGCAGACTGGTGCTGGGAAATGCTTTTGAGTAGGTTTCTGCGGCACAACAGAGGCACAACAGAGGCAGACTCCCTAGAGAGATTAGCCTAATGCCCAGTTTCCAAGCTAATATCTCACTCTGGTTCGGCCTCAGCTACAACCGATGCTCGGTCCCAAGAATGAAGCACACAATCGGCGGTATGAAATAATTATCATCGGCATAAAGAGAGTGAAAAGGCTATAGGGTCGAGGAACTCATCGTACTTGGATAACCTCCTCATTTGCCTGTTCTTGTTTCAAGGATGTAAACAAAAACCTTTCATCTTCTGCTAGAACACTCCAATACCTCTAGTGTATCTATTCAGGCAACAGAGCCCGTTAGATCCACAGGAAATGGAAAATACTTCATTATATAATTTTGTTGCATGCCATTTTATTTCAAATTGTGGACTTCCTTTACATTTCTGTATCAAATAATGGAAACTGCTTTAATGTTTTTAATGAAATAACTAGAATAGGAATACACAGGAGCCAAGCTCAGGGGGGTGGCAGCCCTCATGTGGCTGGGGTGGAGTGAGTACTTTTCCTTCAGAGGCCAACTTGTACATCAATATATTAAAGTGCATGTGTATCTTTCATTTTGACTTTTATAACAGAGCATTCGAATGTAATGAATGTAGAAATATCTAGTTGCTTACCAGGATATTCAATTTTGACAGGTGGTGTTAAATGTTTAAAAACTCTATAATTTACTCCGTCTCCATCTTTTCTCCATGATGTTCAAATTGTTTAGCACTTTTATTGATAATGTCCATGACTGTTCAACACATGTATAGTAATGTCTCCCTCTGCCCCAGCAGTCACTTGGTGAGTCACACTGTCTGGAACATTGAACCCAAAAAAATATCACAGTATAAATTGCAATAAATATATAATACTAAAAATCACAGTAGATATTGAATCAGCACCTAGGTCCCAGGAATATATTGTATGTATTGTATCATGAGGTCCCAGTATATTTTAAATTCACTAAACCTTTATTTAAGCACACAAATGTTACAATGACAACATATAACCCACCCACCCCCATCCTTACCAGTGTGAAGTTGAGATTACTAAAAAAAAATAATATTAGAAAATAATTATAATTAGGAAGCTTGTGTAAACACTAAAACAAAGTACACTGCTCCAAATAATTAAGGAAACACGTACTCATCACAGTATAACAGCAATTCATTTAAACTTCAGGGATATCAATATCAAGTCCAGTTAGGAAGCATAAACGATTGTGTATCAATGTCACCTGTTTACGTGCAAATGAAGGTGACAACAGGTGCACTGCAGAGGCCACAGCAAGACAACTCCCAAAAGGGAATGTTTTTGCATGTGGTGGACATGGACAATTGTTCTCTCCTAATCCTTCCTGACAGATGATTTTCCATTTTTGCATTCTTTGTTTTTGCTATTCTTTGTCAATATCAGTAGCATGGGCCAGTACCTGCAGACCATTCAGGGTGCACAGGGAGCTGCTCTAGGATGGCACATACATACATGCTGTTGCAAGAAGGTTTGCTGTGTCTCCCAAGAGCATGGAGGAAATACCAGGAGACGGTTTGTTACACAAGGAGAGCTTGACAGAGCCGTTGAAGGGCGTTAACCCTGAACTGTTATCTGCTCCTTTATGCACCATGCAGCTCGGATAGAATTGGCAGGTCCACCATTGGCACCACGTTCTCTTTACAGATGAAAGCAGGTTCACTGTGAGACGTGACGGCTGCAGTGGGTCAGTGATGGTCTGGGGAGGCATATCCTTGGAGTGTCACAAAGACCCCCACATGCTAGCCAACGGTACCCTGACTGCTGTTAGGTACCGGGATGAAATTCTCAGACCTAACGTCAGACCTTGCATTTGTGCAGTGGGCCCAGGGTTCTTCCTGGTGCAGGACAATGCCCCGCCTCATGTGGCCAGAGTGTGTAGGCAGTTCCTGGATGACAAAGGCGTTGATGCCGTTGACTGGCCTTCACGTTCCCCAGACCTCAATCCAATTGAGTTTTCTAGGACAATACGTATTGTGCATCTGACACCGCCAAGTAGCGCCACAGTCTTTACAGCAGCTCACTGATGCCCTGAGCCAGATCTGGGAGGAGATCCCCCAGGACACCATCCACCGTCTCATCAGGAGCATGCCCAAAGATGTTGGGGCCATACGCACTACTGAGTCAAATTATGAGTTGGAACAGCCTGTGATTTCAATAGTTTTTTGTTATCTTGTCCTCAGTCGGTTGACTATTTTGGTTTACATTTACCATCGAACCGTCATTTGGTCCTTAACAAATTAAACAATGTACAGTGAAGATCCAGATCATTCATATATTTAGTTCATCAAGTACTGATGTGTGATTTAAGGGTTCCCTTAACAGAATAGCAGGCTAAATTAGAGGTTATATGATCCATGTTCACCGCAAGATCGGATTATCTCATTTGTGGCATTTCTTTAGTCTTACCACCAAAGCTTAATCTAAAATTAAAAACCAAAAAATTACAGAGCCTTAGTTGTTAACATAGATGTTTTTTGCCACCATTCTACAACCAATTCCACATAATAACCATCATTCTACAACTGTTACAATATATTCAACACATATTTTTTTTGTTCATTGAAATGTCTCGTGTACAGAAGTCTTCAGACCTCCATTCTGAACTTCGTAGAAGCACATCAGTCAGCAATCACAGCTTCTGACTCTTCTTTGGTATGCCTCTACCAGCTCTGCACACGCAGATTCTGGCAGTTCCTCCCGTTCTTACATGTACATTTGCTCAAGGTCTGTCAGATTGAACGGCCAGCATTGGAGAGACTTCTCATGGTTCCCTGGATGCTCACCCGGGTCCAGGTTTAACATTCCCAGACTAATCTGGAAGCCACTCTGTAGTCCCGCCTGTGTGCACCTGGTGGTTGCTATGCTGAAAGCCACGGCGATTCCAGTGCCTGCTCCCACCAGCATGGTCTATTGCCGGTTTGGCATTAACCAGGTCAAGAGGTTTCCCAATCCTAGGGTTTGGCATTCAGCCTAACAGTTTGATTTCAGCCTTGTCAAAACAAATACTTATTTTCTTAATGTTCTCAGAGTCATTTAGACGGGAAGTCATTTTGCTTTTATGTAAAGATGGCTTTCCTCTGGCAACACCACCACAAAGACCTGATGGATGGAGTCTCGCATGGATAGTTGTCCTTCTGGCAGGTTCTCCCATGTCTGCAGAGAAACTCCGTAGCGCCGTTAGGCCACCTCTGGTAACGTCTTGGGGGTTCCAAACTTCCGTTTCACATAATGGAGCACACTGTGCTCCTGGGAACTTTCAATGCTCAGCAATAACCTTCCCCATAACCTTCCCCCGATCCATGCCTGAACACAATTCTATCTTGGAGGTCTACAGAGAGTTCCATGGCGTGATTTCTGCTCTGACGCACCGTGAAGTGTTTGACCTTGTATAGGTGTAGACATTCTGAAACATGTCCAATCAATTGAAATTGCCACAGATGGACTCTGTTGGTTCTACAAAAAACGTTGATTGAAAGACAGGTCACGTCGGAGCTCTGATTGGTGTGTCATGGCAACGGTTATGAATAATTATGCACATGATACATATAACAAGTACAAATCTCTAAAAACATGTTTTTGCATTGTCATTATATGATATTGTGTGTGTGTAGATTGACGGGGACAAATGTTTGTAATCCATTATAAATGGAGCCTGAAACACAACAAAATGTTGAGAAAGTTAAGCAGTCTGAATACTTTCCAAAGATATTGTACATTTGAAGTGAGAAGTGAGCATCGGTCTGTATCAGGGAAAATAAATCAGGATTCCGCATAAGGCCACGTGATGCCTATCATCCATGAGTAATGATGTTGAGCAGCAGTAAATATTGTGTCATAAAGCATAGCAGCGGAAGAAAATTTCTCTCAATACCAGTTATAATGAAGTCCCAAATTTAAGCCCTTATTTCTAAAGCAAACTCAGAGAAAATTCTCCTGAAAGATTAGGCTATTCGTTGGTTAATCTTTTAAGTGATTTGATAACAAATATCTTGGCTGAACTCCCTGAATAGACAAAGTGTCATTTTCAGGAATCTCAAAATCTAAAAAGAGATAGCAAAACAGGTTAACTGTGCATTTAGGCATTGTTGTATCTGAACATAGAATTAGAAATGGATAGACATACACAATCCCAGATTGTTTGAAATTTGGTTCTTTACCGCGAAATTAACCGCGCCAATATCGACAATTCCAGTTTCCAGGATTCACATAATGTTCATAACAATGAATATATTGTCTAATTTAAATACATTTTGTTAAAGAGAAATTATCACTTTTGTAGGTGGAAGCAGATGTTTTGGGATTATTTAGAGAAACATCAATACAGTTTCCTTAAAAAGTTCCTATAAAAGTTACATATGAGCAGTTTTAAAGATGAATTACAGTTTCTTAAAAATGTGTAAATCTGGTTAGTTTTTTCCCTAATGGCAATACACTACTATTGAAATTAGCCCTGAAAGCATTTACATATAGGTGACTTGTCACTCATACACTGATGAGTCAAAACATTTACGACCACTCACCGGTGAAGCCAATAACAAATGTCAAGATCTGGGTAGATTAGATGGTAAGTGAACAGTTCTTAAAATCAACGTATTGGATGCAGGAGACACTGTTCAGGAATAGTTTGAGGACCATTATAAATAGTCAAAGGTGTCGCTCTGGCCTCCAATCGAGCATCTGTGGGATGTGCTGGACCAACAAGCCTGATCCATGGCGGATCCACCTCGCAATTTACAGAACTTGAAAGATCTGCTGCAAAAGTCTTGGTGAGAGATACCCCAGGACACCTTCATATATGAATACTATTTAGGAGAGTGCTGGACTGGACAAAAGTTAAAATTTTGTTGACAGTTTTCCTTTAATAATTATAACCATAAGTATGATGTAAAGAATCTATTTATTCTCAAGACCATAATCAAAACTCATTTAAGATGATGACCACTAGACAGTCCTGTTTCAGTTAAACCAGCACCCTTAGCGTTTACATTTTGGTAAGTTAACAGACAATGAGCATTCAATTTGAATTCCAACGATAGTTATTACCAACACACAAGTTATATTCACAGGATAGAATAGGTTGACAGACCGGCAGCCCTCCTTTCACACATCCCATGAAAGAAGAAGTTAAGACCAGGATTAAATTGTGGTATGATAATGAGTGCTGGATGAGAGCTGGATTGGAATTGCAGAAAACATGTGTGTTATGATGAAAGCCATGCAACCAACATATCCAGCAATGTGATTTGTCTTTGCCAAACAAAGAAGAAGCGATTATGTACCATGCAGAGTCATCTGTACCATTGTTCTGATTGGGATTTGCTACCAAGATTGGCTACAGAATGAGTACCCATTTGGAAAGCCCCCTTTTTGGCAGAGTGTGATAATCTTCTGCCAACCATGCCAAGAAGCAAACTCCAGTATAATGATAGTAACCCAAATCCCACTTCTGAACAAATCCTTAAAGGGATACTGCACTGACTGGCGTCCATACTGAGCCTGACCTGCGACAATAAGGTTTCCCTACCGCTTATTGGGCCACTTTAAGTTTAGACTCCATTTTCATTCTGGATGATAGACACTGAGAATTATAAGAACCGGTTTGACGTAAATCAAGCAAGCCAAACCCTTTCTATTTCCATAAAATATACCTCACCACTTTTACAGAGTAAACGTTTATCATCTGGATTAATGTACAGTAGCAAGATGACTGGAGTTCAAACCATGTGTTGTTCCACAGGGTTCGAATGGTCATCATGAGGAACTGATACTTCACGTAAGGCACCAGAGTACGCCCATGCACTTCCCAATTATGATCTGTATCTCTGAATTGCCTTTATTAAACCCTAACACGGTAAGATGGTATTTTTATAATTTAACAACAACAGAACAAGCTTTTACCCATCTGACATCACATTCAAAAGTATAATACAGTGTGTTTGAACAATGATTGGGTTTCGTGAAGGATGCAGAGATATGTTTTAAATAAAAATATTACAAGTGAGCTTGTTTTATTTTCCGTGAACGATCCTGTTAGCAGAGCAAAATAAATCACCTCATGGTTTGAAGACTTTTGTTTAAGTGTGCATTGCCACACCTAAATAAGTGTTTCCAAAAACCTCTCCCAACTTCAAGACACCAGTTACTACTCTTACTCAAATCCTGGTCATTTGTCCATCATAGATTGTGCCTACTCCCCATTTTTCCAGGATCATTCTTATGTTACTGAATTGATCCAGGGTCAACAGTGTAAATTTTAGATTCAGTCATGTCACATTAACTTGAGTGTCTTCAAACTAATTCGGCTCAATATCCAAACTCTACAAAATCCCTGCCACTAGCAACTGTAAAATGCAATTCATATTTCTTTTTTGAGTAAATTAGCCTAGAATCTGTCTAGGTTGGCCATTGCTTACCAAATTAGAAGTCAAAGGGAAAACAACAAGAGTTGTTGTTGTGCATGTTTCTATCTTTTGTCCTGGCAATTTAGTTTTTGTGTTTTGTCTTGTGTATCTTTGAGAACAGTACTGAAATGCTAAAATGAGTGAGCAGATATTAATTATCTGTAAATCATCTATATTAGCATCATATCAACATTAGCCTTTAATGCGTACACACTTACAACTCACACACACTCATCTCACACATAAGATGCACAACATTATGTTGCCTTAAAATTTTAACGAATGCATTTTTGTAGACCTGTCAATGTCTACAAAAATACATAATACCCACTTTCCCTAAGTCGACAAAGACATTATCACATCAATACCTCACGCAGAAACTCTATACACAGATCCTTCAAGAAAAAAGAAACTATCAAAAAAAAAAAAAAGAAATTGCCCAGCCAGTGCTGTAACCTATTTGCCAAGCACTCCGTCATCAAGTCCCCCGTGCTGCTCCATTGTCTAATCCCACTTTTGAGGCTGCTAAAAGGATTCCGTGGGGTAACAAGATGAATGGGCTGTGACCTCCAAGCTGCTAAAAAGCAACCCAACCAATTTATCTGAGTGACCTCCACCATTGCCCTAACCTATCCCGCAGACCTGTGGGCTAGATCTATACACCACACAGGATACCGGCCTGGAAAACGTCATGTCAGGTAACCGCAGCTCCCGTTTATATGTTTTAGCCAAATTTAACCTGGCAAGTTGGCGCTATGTCTCTGCGTTTATGGGGAATTCGTTTTTTTTTTACAATAATAATAATGATAATCATAAAAAGATGTTGATAAAGACTGGAGAAAGTTAAGAAAAAATACAAAATACCCCCTTAGTTTAACTGTCCTGATCAAATAGAATGAAAAAAAAACACATGCATTTGTAAATACAAGGTTTTAGAAAAAAATATTTCAAAGGAGAAACAAGATCAGTCGTCCGCATTGCAGATTCTGTTTCATGTTAGTTTTGTTATTCAGCTAATATAAAAGGCAATGCTTCAATGGGCTGATGGAGTCCTACTGTATTCTGGAGTCATCTTCTGACTTAAGACGTTCTGACAAGGGAATGTGGTTTACTTAAAGAATGAATCCGTCGCGGAATATACAATTTCAATCACAGCACTACGTCAATGCTTACACTGACGACTCAATGAACTGACTTCGGTACAGATTGTTTGAGTAACCCATCCATAGTCATGACATATAACTGTCCTGGGGTCCAAAGTGATCACAGATTCAGGATACTTCCCCTATGGGACAAGTGCTTTATGTTACTGTGAGACCACCCTTTTTTTTTTTTAATCATGACCAGAATATTACTAATCCTAACCACACACAGCAGACTGAAGCATTTCCATTACATGACAGTGTGTGAAGCGTAAACATCTTTCTAGACCTTTACTCGCCTTGTGCATGTGTTCTTACTAGAGTAGAAAAGGAAAGGGAGATAGAGGAGGCTAATATCATTTGTTTGACTACTATAGTAGGACTGCCCTCCCTGTTCACCATCATGCGATCAATCAACTCAATGGAACTTTCCAGAACTTCTTATGTATGGTGACCTTTTCGCCCAAATGAAAAGGGTGTGTGTGGGTGTGTGTATGTCGGTGTGTATGCTTGTGCATAGGTGAATATTCAGTCTCAAATCAAGACTCCTTCAGAGTGTATCAAAGTAAAATAGTGTCTATTTAATGATGAATGCAATAATAGAACATTTTGAAATACCAATGCATGCATATTCAGAGCAAGAAGGTCCACCCACTATACGACTGATGTTAATGTGGGTTCCCCTTATGTGAATCATGTTTAAAACCTGCCATGTCTGTAATAAGATTTCTAAATCACACTTTATAGCTGCTTTTACACTCTCATAAATTCCCATCTCATCTACGATAAACCATCAATTTGCACAGTATTATAATGATATGTCAACCGTTTTTATTTGAAATCAATATCTCAACTGGAGAAGAGTTGTCATTCAAAACAAATGTGTTTACAGTCGACGGGAGCATCAATAAGCGACATGGCCATTAGACGTATTGACAACTAGTCTTTACCCCATCTTCACTTCACAATGATCATAGGGCGATTAGACATTTTGAACGAGTGCCCCAACAGGGGAGAGCCTCCATCTGTGGAAATGACCTCTGTGTCAGAATAGAGTATTATGTCTTACCTGACACCAGTAGATCTCAGATAATAATACAGGCAGCACAGCCTTTTAACGCAGTCAGAATCGGTTGCCTTGCCAAGTGTTCAAAAATAATCCCTTAATCATTACAGTGTTGATGGCTAATAAAGATACTCCATTAAGATGCCAGATGAAATAAAAAAAGCAGGTCAGGGAATTGACAATGCTAGAGTAGACGTTAATTAAAATAGCACCCTGGGCAGAGGAGGGCTACTGCTTAGAGACGGCATAGAGACGCCAACCACATACGGCTTGGAAAGCCAAGCCGGGTTCAATTCCACGGTAACTACACAGGACGGTTGTAAATGAAATGTTAAGCATGGTCATGTCCCCCTAAATGGTTAGGCTGTTTTTGAAAAATAAGTATCCGATGTATAAACTTGACTCCGCTGGGAGTCAAGTCTCCTCAATGAATGAACAGGAGATCAATGTTATTGGTGCGGACCCTTTACCAATGAAACAACGCACGGAAATCCCCCACCACCCAACTCCCTCTCAAATCTCTCTGTCCTCCACCAGAAATAGAAAGCAGCATGGCTTCGGGAGATGGATGAACGCGCTACCTGCCTTGACACCTTTGTGCTATACACACATCACACAGCCAGCGTCCCACATACACTGTCGCAGACCAACGAAACACATAGGCAGCTTCTCCTGAGCAGTCAATGGGACTGGGACCGAAGATAACAACACCATATCGAAACCTTGTCCATCTTGCAGTTTCCCGCAGCTGCCACCCGAGCCTTGCCGAACCAACCAAGCTGATAATATTGTGAGGTGCCTCAGAACGCTATTACGACACTTCCGATGTGTATTTACATTTTCAGTTATTGCCATTTTAACGTGAAGCACATTCGTCAACATGCCTTCCTGCGAAGGGTTATGAGAGGTTTTATAGTTAGAAAAATGTGGATATCAATCGCAAAATAAAAAAGGTGATAAAAACCTGTTGGCTCTGTGATTATACTCAACATACACATCAAGTAATATTTTAGCAGATGCTCTAATCCCTGGCAATTTAGAGAAGTCCACCTACAAATAATATTTCCTGGTGAACTGGCACTGCTAGTAATAGGAAAGTGACAGAATACACTAAATCACACAAGGTTTACTTACAAACGTACAAATTCATGCTAGTGCCTTTCTAAAAGGCCCATTGTCACGTCTCCGCCTACTGGCGGCCACTCCCCTGTCACGCGTAGCCCCCCGGCGTTCGACGTCGCCGGCCTTCTAGGCACCATCGTTCATGTTTGTCCTGTTCCCCATGTCCTGTGAACGCATCCCTCCCTGATTCCCTACAGCTGGCCCTCATTACCTGTGCATTTAATCCCTCGTGTGTCTTGTCTCTTCGTTCGGTATTGTCGTATGTGTTGTGTGTCAGCACGTATGTGCTG
>JACXGK010005382.1:0-33357 GCA_016801125.1 Novumbra hubbsi | reverse complement strand
CTTCCTTGTCACACCGTTCGGAAGGAATATCGTTCCTGCCTATACTCCCTGGACATTACTGCACTGTTTGGTGCTGCAAGCACACACCTTCACAACTCGTCTCCCACAACGGACATACATTGCATCGCCTCTGAGAGTGGTGGTCACGAGTCGCGCAATTGGATCCACCGTTTACGCTCGGTGCACACAAACCCTTACAATAGTTCCTATTTAAACTAATTTCTTGCTTGTTTTCATGGAAAACAAGGACATTTCCAATTTTCCAAAAACTTCCTGCTCATGACCACTTCATTACGCAGTTGTTTTTTAATGGAATTCCAAAGGCAAATTGAATCTCATTGCCATCTGTCTTGCCCACCCACACAGGCCAGAGATTGGTAAGGAAGCGTTGGTCACAGTTTGATGTTGGCCGGACCTCTGTGTTCTGTTTTCCTGAAGTATATGTACACAATATTAGATGTGTTTATTTTAACAGAGGAGACCGAGGCACATTCTATCCACATTTATCAATAATCCACAGGTGCACATCAGGTTGTTGTAACACAAACAAAATGTTTGATAAAAAAATCAAGTCTAACTTGTTTTGAACCAAACATTTGTGTAGTACATTGTCACTTTTGGGAATGCTACAATATGTTGTTCCCACCTCTCTGTGAACTTCAGCACAAGAGAGAAACAAAAATATGTTTTTTCATTGGTCAATCAGCAACGCTGTCTTCAGGAATTGGCCACAATTAGGCAGAACTTATTGTACCAAATTCAACGATTGGGCAGTGATTCTGATATTGTATAACCTGAAAACATGGAAGTCAGCAATTTAATTACTTTTTTTAACCAAAAATGTTACCCAGACAAGCAGAGATTCATACACTTCAAACATGTCAGGAAGGAGATCGCTGTCCACAGAGGGGGTGAAGCCTAATAGTATATGTCAGGGCAAAAGGATAGCATTCTACTGCTGGTTGATGATTTCTTCAGGTTTGGCTCTCATTAAACACTGCTCCAGGACAGCTGGAGGTGCCAGGGGACAACCCAGCAGCCTACCCAGGGAGAGAGTTCTTTTCCACACCTCCTCTTGAGTTAAGACAGCTCAGTCTAGGTATTTCCCTGTTGAACAGACTAGAGCTGTCAGGGCTAAGGAGATGAAGACCCACAGACCCTGCACACTGTCTAAACAACATCACCTAGCAGAAACAACACAAATATAGATAATAACTTTAATAACCTGGTAAGAAAATGACATTACATATAGAAAAGTGTCACGACTCCGGACTAGTCCAAGCCAAGTTTTTTTTTGGCATTCCATTCCCCATATTACCACCCACCAACCTATTGCACACACCTGCCACCTATTCCCTCATCAGCACCCAACTATTTCTACCCTGGTCTTTCCCTCAGTCTTCTGCCAGTTCAACACTGCTCTTTTGTGACCGTCACCGTTTGCTTCAGCCTCAGCTTGGGTTCTTCTTGTTGATACCTGAACTCCAGTTTGTTTATTCACCCTGCCTGGCCTTCCCGACTACTTTGTGTTTTCCTTGGACTTTTATTTTCTACCTTCCCGTTCCCTGCCTGACCCCTGCCAGCCTATTCCTCCCGTTCCAAGCCTGACAGATTGAACTAGCCGTTGTGGAACCAGCTGACAGAGACAATATGCCAGGCCCTTGGCCATCAATGTGCTGTTTTCACCCGACACGAGGAGCTCCTTCCATCCTGGTTGGCCTCACTCACTGGCCTACTGTCAGCCCTGAAGAATCTCCAGCCCAATAACTGTCAGACCACCATGGAGACCTTTTCAGGGAATGCGCCAACCTTGAGCCTGCCTTTCCTCTATGAGCTTCCTGATGCTGCCCCCGAACGCTGTCGGGACATGCGAGTGGCTGCCGCCTGTTCCTACGCTTACCACACTGAGCGGTGCAGGATTGCCTATGTCATTGTCCTGGTCTTTAGCCTTCTGGACTACTGAAGGCCCACTTCGTAGCTCTTATACCTACTTCACCCAAGAGCTTGTGTAGGACTTTGACCACCGCGAGGCGGGAAGGACGCTGGGAAACGCATCCTGTCCCTTCGCCAGGGTGCTTGCAGATTGGCGAACTATGCGTTTGAATTCCAAACCCTCTTGACAGAGAGCGTTTGGAATGTCGCTGTGCTGCAGGGCGCCTTCCTTAATGGTCTGGCAGAGTATATAAAGGAGCTTGCCTCCTGGGGCCTGCTAGCTTGTAACACCGGATTGCCCTCTCCATTCGATTTGACAACAGTGAGAGGGCATCCCACCAAGTCTCCACCTGAACTTCCAGCAGTCTAATGCGCCTGTCAGTAGGAGGGGATTTACTAACAGGCCGGGCTGACGCCTCCTCTCTCTTGCGTCCGACCCTCATTGCCAACCTCAGTTGGGGCACAATGTCTGTTTTCCTCAAGGCCCTTATCAACTCCAGAGCCAGATATTTCATAAAATAGATCGGAACTGGCCAGGCAACCTGGAAGGGACAGAAACCCCATTGTTCCCCCTGTGGTGGTCAGAAGGCTGAGTGGTTGCCGTACAGCCCACATTGAACAACAGACTGCTCTGCTTAAGTTCCTCCTTGCAGGGAACCACCACAAGAAAATCTGACTGTTTGTCATTGACAGACCCCTGTCCCCCCATTCCCAGGCTGCAACTCTGCCACCCAAATGTTGACTGGGTCACAGATAACATCCGCGCCTGGGGACTTCTTACCAGTGCTGCCTTGGCTCAGCGGCTACACCGCAGTCCAAATCAGCCACCTTCGCAGACCTCCTGGATTGGTCCTCAGTTCCTCAGGAATACCATGACCTTGCCCCGTCTTCAGTAAACAGCCCACTGGGTCCCGAGCGTGCCCCTTCCCAGTGGTCATCTGTACAATATCTCGTCTGGAAACTGAAGCCATGGAAAAATACATTCTGGACTCTAACCACAGGGATCATTCACCCATCCTCCTCTTCCTTGAGGGCAAGGTTCTTCTTTGTGGGGAAGAAGGACAAATCCTTGCGTCCCTGTATCGATTACCATGGCCTGAAGGAAGTCACAATGCGCAATAAGTACCCTCGTCCCTTCTTTAGTTACACTTTCATTCCCCTCCACGGATCCACCATCTTCTCCAAACTGTATCTGCACCACTTGTATTACCTTATGTACATCCGGGAAGGGAATGAATGGAAGACGGCTTCCATTCCCCCACCCCACAGGGGTGGGGACTGTGCTCTCCCAGCAGTCTCCTAAGGATCAGAAAATACATCCCTGTGCCTACTATTCGCGGAAGCTCACCCATGTTGAAAGAATCTGTGACATGGTCAATAAGGAGCTGCTGGCTGTCCAACTGCTGTCCACTCTGCATCATCTCCACTTTGGATAACCCACCACTTTGAGCACCTATCTGCCTTGGGTGGAATATGCGTACAACACACTCATCAACATCCCCCCCACCGTATTCTGTGCAGTAAGAGAAAGTTTCCGTGCCTTCAGTGCAGGCCCACAAGCATCATTGCCAGAGCGTGGGGATATGCCCGTGCTGCCCTACTCCGTGCCTCTACCACCACCAAGCGTTAGGCTGACCGTCCGACGATGTGCCTCTGCTCCTACCTACACACCAGGACAGAGCCCCACAAAAGGGAGTCCCGCAAACTTGCAACCTGCTACATGGGTCCCTGTGAGGTGAAGGCAATCATCAACCCCTGCACCGTTCGGGCGAAACTCACTGCCTCTCTCTTGGTCTACCCTGTCTTCCATGTCTCCCAACTCTTAGTCTTGTTTGTTCGCCCCTGCCTGTCTACGGCTCATGCATTTCTTTCGACCCAAGATAGATATGTAAGTGTTTTTTGTGCCTGTTCCCTGCTCGTTGCAGTCCTCTTGTTTCAGCCTCAGCTTGTGTTTTTCTTGTCGAAACCTGAACTCCCATTTGTTTGCACCACATCCTGCATTTGGGTCCCCCTGCCTGACACCTGCCAGCTCCAAACCTGACAGAAAAGGGTAATATAAAAAGTTGACAATACCTTGATGGGTCAACACCAATTGCAACAATGTTTTTTGCTACCCAGCACAAAGCCAAGTGATGGTCCAGCATATAAAAATTACCCAGTGATGACCTTGTTATCAGGGAGAGACATGAATCAAAGCCTGGGTCTTATTGAAGGAACTTTATTCAGGACATTAATTATATAAATCTATATATAGTGCATATCAATTAAGTCTAAATGTTTCCTTGAGTTCTAGGACCAGCGGTAACTCATGATAGGCCTAGGAAGTGTCTGTCATACATTTATAGTGAGGCGGAGCCTATTGTGAACCCACCCCCTTGGATCCAGACCAGGACAGCAGCCAATGACAAACCTCTAGGAACATTTAAGAGTCCCCTCACTGATGTTGATCTATGAAAGCAGTAATTACTATTGGTACATATTGCTTATGTTATTGTTTGTTAGCATATACAAGCAAGGTAAACGCAAAATACTTCTACCAGTGAGATCTGTTATCGTTTGTTAACGGGAATATCCCTAATAGGTTTTAACTGTGTAGACTTTTCGTTCTGCCTTTGCTTGTTTGAGGTGAGATGGATCTTTGCATTAGTGTCCAATGGAAAAGAGTAGGGTGCCGCTTTGGTTGACCAATACAACGTCTGTGTTTCATGATGCTCTTACATTTAGGTAAAAGCAATCATATCCCAATTAGTGTCCAGATATTCTGGACATTTGTTTACGCTATTTCCAAAAAAGTCGGAACTCTGCCAAAATGCAAAAAGACCAACCAGAATGACACGATATGCAAATCATTCATCCATACATTTAATTGAAAATAGTGTAAAGACAACATTTACATTTTTTTAAATCTATCCTGTTTGTATCGTATTGGATGAGATCACCACCACTTTGACCTTTTTACCTGCGCAGTCTTTCACAGAGTGGTGAACCACTCCCAGTCTGTACTTGGGAAAGGCTCATCATATCTGGTATTGTGTTACTAATCTGTTGCTAACTAACCAAATTAATTGAAAGATTCACCGGGTTTTGGTTTTTTAGCATACACCACTGTTTCATTCTTTTGTTGCCTCTGACGCAGATTCTTTGCTGTGTGTTGCCGGCCTCAAATTCAAAGTGGGTATATATAAGAAACAATGAATTGTCTCACTTTCAACATTTGATATGTTGCCATTGTACAATATTCAATTCAAATGATTTGCATATTATTGCATTCTGTTTTCTATTCATCTTACAAAGCGTCCCAACTTGTTGGGGAACAGGTTTTTACTGATCCAAAAAATATACACAATGCCCCTTTACATTGTTTTACTTTCAAAAGGTGTCACACTGAAGAACCAATATACTGGCCTGTTTTATGACAAAGATAATGCGATATGTAGATAATAGTGTCCTGTAAAGCTTAAACTCTCTGATAGCCATATGCTCCGGCATTGCTTTTTGTACGTCCTTATTCCAGTGTACAATGTTTGCCAAATGCTTGCTTTTTGTTTAGTAAAAGCATTTTTGCCACATCAAAAACACATTGGTTGAACTACAGTCACAAGGGCTGTATACAATAAACAGCATAGGTAATGAGCTAGATATTATGGAAATAAATAACTTTTTTATACAGCAGAAAACCCAGAAGTGCATTTCATATGATTGTAAAGCCAACCTGCATGTAATCTACACATTATACCTCCATCATTCAGAGAGCTTAAAATTGCTACTCTAAAAATATCAGGCTGTTTGTATAACGAAGCCTGAGTTGCATTGGATGGTTACTGAGTGAATGTGTGGACGGGC
The DNA here is from genome assembly GCA_016801125.1 of Novumbra hubbsi. Taxonomy (NCBI): domain Eukaryota; kingdom Metazoa; phylum Chordata; class Actinopteri; order Esociformes; family Umbridae; genus Novumbra; species Novumbra hubbsi. The sequence goes on along the minus strand of JACXGK010005382.1, from coordinate 27,582 downwards.
GAATAGAGGACAAGTTGTAGACTGTTAGTTATAAAATTGTATTTCTCTTTTAATTCATTTAATATTTTTTAATTTCTCTTTTAATGTCTTGTCTTGTAAAGCACATCGAATTGCATCTATGTATGAATTGTGCTATATAAATAAACCTTATTGATTGATTGAAACAGAGTTTACCCTCCACTACAATCCCAATTGCTAATTGATCCATGGTATCTATTATATTTGCAGAAATTGTAAACGAAGTGCATAAAGGGCAAAGACTACAGGATAAAAAAGGAATGACACTCTTCTAAGAGCTGATAAGGTAAACTCAAGCAGAGTATTTTCAGACTTAGCAATGAGACATCGATTAACCTTTAAGCATTTGTAAAAAAATGTGTTATATCCCTGAAAAGCCTTTTTTACATAGGTGTTGGAATGTTTGTTCAAGACCTTTAATCCCAAGCCAAACATATCTAGAATGCTGTATAAAACCTATTTTCACAATGGAGAAACTGTTTTTAAAGAGAATAGTCTCTGAAGTGCGTAGTAAGAAAGTCATTACATTTCAAGTTGGATGAAGGAAATCAATACTTCCCTTCAACCCATTCATAGTTGAACAATAAACGTAGCATACAAAGTTAGTTAGTCGCCCTCCAGATAAACTTCTCTTTTATGCCTCTTATCATAATCCTGCACTTGAAGCATATTAAGGCCATCAATGATATTTAAAGCATGGGTGCATTGGTGAATAGACCATAGTCATAAGTGGCACATTCTTTCTGCTAAAGAATGATAAATCAGAGGAGATGAAAACAGAGGAGAAATGGATTTACATGAACAACACAGACGTGCACGCCCATGTGTTAGGCTATTTAAAACACAGAATGAATCGGTTACATTGCCCAGCCTAAACAACATCTCCTCTAAGGGGCCATTTTTACACTCTTCCATAATTGGTCAAAAAGATATTTGCGGCTGTAGTGATGGAGAGTCTGTGTGCATGGTTTTGCCGTCAGACACACCTCCGTTTCATTAACTGCCTTTTACATTTGCACGCATTACACTGAGGATTGGATCATTTCTAGCATTTGTTACTGGGGTTGTTGCTTGAAATGACTAGACTGACAGGCTACATAATGACAGAAAATAAGTCAGAAGAGGTTTTTGATATTGTAACGGCCCCGCTTATTTCGCAGTCCAACTGCCCAAAACTCAAATTAAATACAATCCTCTGACAACTGTTAAAAACAAGGCAAGGTTACAATCGTTACGCAAATCACGTGGCAGGGGAAATTACTACTTGAAAGGTCTCAAAGCATGTGATGTAACTGATTGTAAAACAATAAAATAATCTGTTCGTTCAAATATTTAGCTTTATCTCTAAACAGTAAGCCGATGAAAAGTGCTATGGCAAATAGTCAATGAGATAATTAACAGAAAATCTAAGAGCAGCCTTGCCCCGGCTGAGATAAAACACCTCTTGAGTTTGATCTGTGTTTTCCAGTTTTGTGGGACAAATAATGAGTTTTAGGTCATGCTATGGCCTATACTAGAGTACTACTACACAAAGTGAAGGATCTTTATGTGTACATCGTGGAATCCCTGTTTCAGGGAGATTACAGTATCAAAAACGTACCCACCAAATTCCAATGTATGTATGTAAATAATAGAACGGTTAGTTCATCATTTCTGTTTCTTCTCCCATACCAGGGTGCCATGAGGAGGGTCTCTTCTCAGGCTTCCAAAAACACATCAAAAGATTCCTGCCGACAATATTCTAAAATATTACTTAGCCCAGCTTAACTGTCCCCCGCTGTGCCCCTGATTTACATGTTGTGTCTGGCTTGTGCACACGCTTGTCTGGGTTGCCATCATGCTGCAGGAAGTAGCATCAATGTCCTCCTCCTCAACCCAACGTTTGGCGTCCCCCTCCTATTAACTAACACTCGGCTTACCAGAGAAGTGCAAGGATTCATGGGGACATGAACGGCCTATCTATGCACCCATGTTTTTTGGGGGTATGGGGGGGTGTTTAAGGGTTGGTGCCACTGTGTGTCGGTTATTATTCTCTGTTTGTTAGAGGCCAGGCCTTGCAGACTGCTCCTGTACTTCTATATATAGGTTACTAGTAGTCAGATTTGTGTTGGTTCTTGTTTCAGGCCTAGGGCTGTAGTTTTTGTTTCTCCTTTTGTTCCAAGGGAACCCCGTTGGCTAGCAAACTTTGACAACCATGGTTTGAATATATTCAAATAATATATCAGATATTTAATGTATAACAGAAAACACATTTACAGTGTCGAGAACCAAAACCTGACATTCCAACTAATAACACTACAGTTTTTTTCTCTTCTACAGAGTTATTTTTAGGACGTTAGATACAACATATCGTTTTGTCAGCCCCGCTGAATTGCTACGGCATGAAAAATAAATTTAGATTTTGAAGACAATGTATTTACAACCTGTCCAGCACGACACCGTTGTGTACTGAAGTTTTTGTTGAACACTTTTTCATTTGAACGCACCCCAGATTCACGTGGCTGATTACATGCACCTGTTCGTTCTTTGTGATTTGTGTGTGTATATGTCCCGTTGTTTTGGCCCTTGGTGTCGTTCGTTGTATGTTGCTTTCGTGTTGCTGTCACTTGTTGCATGTACGAACACGTCACGGTTGGTGTTTCCCCTCTGCGTTTTCCAGTGCCTTTTGTTTAACCTTTTTTGTTCGTCCGTATATTGTGTTTGTATGAATAAATCTGCGTGTAGTTGCAAAATATGTTTGCGCATGGTCCCTGCCATCAGAAAAAAATCTAGATCTGGTTAGAATTGTGACGGGTGTTGGAAGGAGTGGACCAAAATGCAGGTTGGCAGTTTTGTCGATAGGGTTTATTGTCACTATCGTAGGCACGGTAAGTGTTTAAATACAACTTCCGTTCTCAAACACAAAAGGAATAATAGTGGCAGTGTAGCTCAGTCGCTACGCAGCACGGAAGTGCTGCCACTCAACACATATGACAATAAGGAACGCAGAGACAAGACACATGAGGGATTATATACACAGATAATGAGGACCAGCTGTAAGGAATCAAGGAGGGATGCGTTCACAGGACATGGGGAACAAGACAAACATGAACGATGGTGCCTAGAAGGCCGGCGACGTCGAACGCCGGGGGGCTGCGCGAACAGGGGAGTGGCCGCCAGTAAGCTGAGACGTGACAAGAATGGTGATATTTCAAACTCAACAAACATTTACTGAGTATGAGGAACCACTCCATTTAATAAATTTCAGCAGGTTTCTTATCAATAAACAATACAATTCTTACAGAATAGGGGGCCATTAATATACACTCCTCAACAAAATTAAGGGAACACAATCATCACAGTGTAACACCAAGTCAACTAAACTTCAAGAATAGCAATCTATCTAGTTAGGAAGTATAAGCGATTGTATGTCACCTGTTTTGGTGCAAATTAAAGTAACAGGTGCGCAGGAGTGCTAACAGCAAGACAACTCCCAAGGTAAATGGTTTTGCAGGTGGTGGACACACACAATTGTTCTCTCTATATCCTTCCTGACTGATTTTTCTTGAGTTTTGCTAGGTTCTTTGTCACTACTGGTAGCATGAGGCGGTACCTGCAGCCCATTCAGGTTGAACTGGCAGTGCAGCTCCTCCAGGATGGCACATCCATACCTACCATCGCAAGAAGGTTTGCAATGTGTCTATCAGTACAGTCTAAAAAGCAGGGAGGAGACTCCAGGAGATGGGCCGTAGACAGGCGTAAACCCTGCAGCATTACCGTTATCTGCTCCTTTGTGCAAGGAGGAACAGGAGAAGTACTGCATGGAGTCCAAGAATTGGCAGCTCTGCTATTGTTTTCTTCACAGATGAACCATTCACAATGAGCACATGTGACCGACGTAAAAGAGTCTGGAGACGCAGTGGCAAACGTTGAATTGACATGCCCAGACGTTGTCAGGACAGCCGGTCATTTAGTTAGGATTTCGTTTGAATCCAGCACACGGTTGGTTGGTAATTTTGCTTTCCATTGACCATTTTTAAGTCAATTTGTTCTCAATGACTTACACAATTTATAGTAAATATTTTGGTCTTTGGGACCCGGTGTGTCATTTAAGTATTTCTTAAAAAAAAAAAAGATCAGTGCATAATAAAAGTAATTCATAGGAACCCATTTTCTTAAATAATCTATCCTCCACGATGTGCATAATAGTTTTTCCTCATTCTGTTGCCGCATTATAGTTGTATGACAGTGGCCATTAATTGTCTCTTTTTTAATTTTCTTCTTTGCGCTCTCTCACCTCATCTCAGCACATGTATTAAATATTTTCATCCAATCTTTTTTATAAAGTAAGAACGGAATCTAATAATGACAAGAGCCTATGTCGGAATCCTAATACATCCCTAGCTCCTAAACCTGACACAATTCTTCAGACTGGAGTGCATTTGATAGTTGTAAGCATTCTGGTGAAAATTCAACCTGGCCAATCAAAAACCATCATGGCAATACCGTAGCCTGAGCAGGTGTGCTAAGGCCTCCAAGGACCAGAGTGTTCCATGTCAGTAAGTTAGTTCTACCTGTCTCACCATTTGACTTGATTTTCCAGAATTTAATCTATTTTGGAATATGGCTGTACCATAACAACATGTGGAAATAGTGAAGCGTTGTGAATACTTTCCAGATGCACTGTAAAGCCTGGTTCTGAAAAACCTATCACCCCCACAACCCCCCTCAATGACCCACCTCATTACAAGATACTGAATCTATTGCTTTTTAAAGTAAGAGCGAGTACGTGTCTTTCTTTCCAAAATCAAACTGAATAACTCAAGGAGTTAGGATGCTTCAATCCTGTTCTTGGGTGCTCACTGGGGTTTTAGGCTGGGTGTTTTTGTAAAAGCACTTTGTGACAACTGCTGTTGTAAAATGGGCTTTATAAATACATTTGATTGATTGAAGAAACCAAGAGAAGACTGAGTGAAAGCTCCAAACAAACATGTTCATCAGATATCAAATAACAACCAGCATCAACGTACATGTAGACAAGGATGAAAATCATCTCCTCGTAGTCTAGAGTTTATGCATTTTGCTGCCCCTTAACACATGTGTAATGTCATGTGATCAGTCGTCCATGCGAGAGTACCTGCTGGCGTTGCACTGGACTGTCGCTTCTCTTAGGAATTGTTTCTCGTTTGTTTTTCGTCCCACTTTTGGTCAATTTCTCTTATCTGACGTTTTTCTTTAATGTTTTTCTATTCCTCTGCTTGTTTGGATTATGATGACCATATCATCATAATCGCTGATAACGTGGAAGCTCTGTAATCGTCAACTGCGTTCCTAGCTAGCTAGCTAGGAGTTAAACTACTGTTGGTCGACTTGTGTCACGTTTGCTAACCTGTGGAAGGGCTGGGACTATTCTTATACCTGCGGATTTGTGCTCCATTCCCCATTGGCCTAGCCTACTACCTACGGACTGAAAGATCACCACCAATTCTTTCTCCCAATCCCAGATTTTCACCATCTGTCTTCTTTTCGGCTCCACCACGCTCTAACCCTGATACTCCAAATCCACTACTGCCTGGCTAGCTCCACAGCCTCTCCCCTGAATTGGTGATTCTCTCCCTAGCTATTGTACTGGCATCCTGGTCTCCACCCATTTGTCATCACCTGTGCCCAAGTTATTCTCACACACACTGAGTAAGTTCCACTCTCTCTTTGCTTTTGTTGTACTGGCGAGGGTGTACTTTCATGGCGTTTTTGACAGTCGGCTCTGGTGCTAGCTGGTGTTGACTGGGCTGGTTTGCCGTGGCCAGGTTTGGCCGATTCATAGGCGATTAATGAATTTTGTTGACATGTTTTTGCCAACTTTGCTTCCCCTGCTGTTTCCACTCAGCCCTGGACTACTATGTTTTTTTCCTGCAGTCCCTACTTTTTCCATATACTATTCTCCCTCCACTCTGGTAACCATTGATAACAATTATCAACTTCCTCCCGAGGTAACTAGGTGTGCTCATTTACTGGGCATCCCACGCCAACACCCCTATATTCATTGGGGCTCTTGTCGCAAATGGTCTGTCAGCGCTAACAGTAGTAACAACATACTATCTCTCTGGTCTTACTCTCGCTCCCATCCATATCTATCATCTCGATCTGTCAATCACAGCTGCCTTCGCCCACTTCAATCTACCACAGTCCTCAACCTCAGTTCAACATGCCGTTCTACCAACCTCGCTTTTTTAAACACCCGTTCTATGAATAACAAAGCTCCCCTGCTACATGAGCTTGTATTGGACAATCACCTGGACTTTCTCTTCTTAACGGAAACATGGCAACATCCTGAGGATTATCTCTCACTGAATCTGGCTACACCTCAACCTGGTTATAGCTACCTGTGTCAACCCCGCCTCACCGGCCGTGGTGGTGGCCTTGCTGTTCTGCACAAATCCAACTATAAAATAACTAAACTGTTTATTCCTTCATTCCTCTCATTTGAATACATTGCTTATAAATCATCCCATTCCATCATTACTTTACTACTCTATACCGTCCACCTAAATCCAATGACTCATTTCTCTCTGAGCAAGCCGAACTACTCACCATTTCAGCATCACTTTCCCCACACCTTCTAATGCTTGGTGACATGAATATCCACGTTGACTCTCCAAACTCCAAACTTAGCCTTGATTCCTTTGCTCTCCTGGACTGCTTCAATATTACCCAACATGTTAATTTTCCAACCCATATCAAGGGCCACATTGTTGACCTTGTCTGCTCCATTGGCCTCAATGTTACCCACATCTTACCTTTACTATTTTTACTGTCCGACCACAAGGTCCTGAATTTGTCCTTTTGCTCAAACATACCCCACAATACTAAGAAACAACTAATTTCTTTATGCAATTTAAAAGCTGTTGACCCCCTGAAACTCTCTGATGCCATCTGCTCTGCCCTTCCCCTGAATCATGCTCCCACTACTCCTGAGGATCTAGTTAACCAGTTCAACACCACTCTGTCTTTCTCCCTCTATCACATGGCCCCACTCCAAACAAAAAAAGTTTCCTTCACTTCCTCATCACCCTGGTTTACACCTGAGCTCCGGGCCATGAAGCAGCTGGGCCGCCGTCTTGAACGCTGGACTAGATCTGGTTTAACTGTACATGCTGATGCCTATAAGCTTCATGTCTCCATGTATAATGATGTCCTCCATGTTGCCAGGACCTCTTACATCTCCAACATCATCACAACCTCAAACACAAACTCACGAACACTGTTTTCCACAGTCAACAAACTACTCCAACCACATAGTGAGACCTCCACATCCTCTTCTCTGCTTGCTAACTCTTTTTTTCAGTTTTCCAAAAACAAGATCACAGACATCCACCTTTCTTTGGCTAATCCTCCTCCGTCAGACCCTTCTTCCACAATTAACTACCTTCCCTCTCCAGCCCCTATCCTACAAACCTATCTGCATTATTTTACACCGGTTGATTCAGAATATATCTCCAATAAAATTGTATCATCAAAAACAACTACCTGCACCCTGGATCCCCTTCCTGCATCTCTCATCAAGGCTTACTTTCTTGCTCTCTGTCCATACATCACTCAAATAGTTAATCTCTTTCTCTCTCATGGCACTGTCCCTTCAAACTACAAAACTGCTACCGTCACCCCCATCTTAAAGAAACCTGGTCTCAACCCCACCAATTTTTATAACTTCCGCCCCATCTCCAACCTCCACTTCATTGCAAAACCCCCCAAAGGTCTGTTGCCTCTCAACTGCAACACCACCTACTCAACAACAATATTTGAACTCCTTCAGTCTGGCTTCCGACCGCTCCACAGCACCTAAACTGCCCTCCTCAAGGTTGTCAACGACCTCCTCATCTCTGCTGATGCTGGTGCCCTTAATATCCTTATCCTCCTCAACCTAAGTGCTGCATTTGACACTGTTTACCATCAGATTCTTCTCACCAGGCTCGAGGCTCTGGGTGTTGAGGGAACCGCACTCTCCTGGCTACACACATACCTCACCAACTGTACCCACTTCATCTCCCTCAATGGCCATAATTCTGAATCTGATACTGTCACACAGGGTGTCCCCCAGGGCTCTGTTCTTGGCCCCTTGCCCCTCCGTCCCCTTGGTCCGCATTGAATCCTGCCTATCAACAATAAAAACATGGTTGCAGCATAAGTTGCTAAAGCTCAACAGTGATGAACCTGAACTATTACTCATTGGTACTAAATCCATCCTCACCAAAACTGGCACCTTTTCTCTCACCATTGATGACACAATTGTCTCACAAGCTCACAATCTAGGTGTCATTCTGGACTCCTCTCTCAACTTTGAACATCACATAAACAGACAGTCAAATCTGCTTTCTTTCATCTCTGCAATATTGCCAAGCTAAAGGCCTCCCTCTCCCATACCGCAGCTGTAACCTTAATACATGCACTCATCTCCTCCCACCTTGACTACTGTAACTCTCTTCTTTCTGGCATTAACTCTTTATCTCTCAATAAGCTAGAAATGGTCCAAAATTCAGCAGCCAGACGCCTCACCCACACCAAGTCCTGGCAGCACATCACCCTTATCCTCCGGGAACTTAACTGGCTCCCTGTTCCCCAGCGCATTGACTAAACAATTCCTACAAAACCCTCCATCAGCTTGCACCCCCATACCTCTCCAATCTTATTCGCCAATACCAATATGTCACTGCGCTCTTCGACAGCTGGCCACCTCATCATCCCCCGATCCAAGCTATGTAGCTTTGGAGACAGGGCTTCCTCTAGGGCCGCTCCAAGGCTGTGGAACTCACTTCCGCAATCCATCCGTGACTCTGAATCTATTACCATCTTCATCCACCACCTCAAACTCATCTGTTCACACAAGCCTTCCCATAGCCCCTTTTTCTTTTCATTGTCTGTGTATTGTCTACTCATTAAAGTAGCATGTTGCTTGATCTGTTTCAAATGTAAAGCGTCTTTGGGTTTATAGAAAAGCACTATATACATTTAATGTATTATTATTATTAAGGGAAACTGGGCGCAGCCAAATTTATCTGACTGCACTGCGGATGGTGGTTAGTCATTCGTCACGGTGGCGGTGTCCAGCAGCTGGAACAAGCCGGCTCTACGGACCGCCTTCCACAGGGGACTGCGTGGAGTGGGGAGTGAGATTGAGTTGGCTTGTGTGAGTGAAACTATGCCGCTGGACATCTATTTTGCTCCGACCATTGCCATCGATGGGCAGCTTTGGGACTGGGACCGTTTAGCGTGCCATGATCATCCTGAGCCCTCCTGGGCTGAGCCGGAACCCGGGGCAATGGAGCTGGGGATTACGAGGCTCACCGCAGAGGAAAAAGAAGGGCGGAGTCGGCAAGGTCTGTGCCTGTGTGGAGAAAGGGCACTTCCTAAAGGGGTTTTCAGGCGCGGAAAAGAGAGGTGATGAGTAGCCCAGCACGAGTGGGCATGTTAGGTGAATTGCATCTGACATTAATAGCCCTTTCGTTTTGTCGGTTGTGTTGTCTGGTTGCTTTCCTTTTGATTCTACCACAGCTCTGATTGACTCTGGTGCTCCAGGGAGTTTCATCGACCGGTCCCTGGATTCTACTCTCAGACACAGCCGTTGCGCCGTTTGAGGTCTTTATTACCCATCCAGGCTCTTGTTTGTACGGTGGGTTCCGGTTTGGTCACCCATGTCACTCGTCCGCTTACTCTCACCATCAACGACATTGGAACCTCAAACACGTAATGGCAGAGCGGCACCTTAGCCTCCGCCTGGCCAGGTGGACCCTGTTCCTTGAGCACTTCCAGTTCACCCTGACATACCGACCTGGAACGAAGAATGTCAGGGCAGACGCACTCCCACGACCCGGGGGGCAAACATGCACAAGGACACGCCCATCCAGACTCCTGCATCGTGGGTCCTGTCTCCTGGGACATTGACACTGAGATACAAAGAGCAGGGATACGGACCCGCAGAGAGTGCAGGGCCGGTTTGTGAACTGTGAGAGGGGAACACTACCATCGTCGTGCTGGTGGGCCGCTTGTCCAATTCCGGCTGTATGTGCTTCCAGAGGACAATATTTCAGACTGTGGCCCTCAGTTCACATCCTTGTCTGGAAGGCTTTCATGTCCTGACTGGGGGTTTCGGTCAGCCTCTCGTCCGGGTACCACCTCCAGTCCAATGGGAAGGCAGAGCGTACAAACCAAGAGCTGGGCAGGTTCTTCCAAGCATATTGCTCCACCTGTCCAGATGAGTGGGCCCGCTTTCTTCCCTCGGAAGAGTATTCCCAGAATTCCCTGCGCCATTCCTCTGCAGGCCAAACCCCCTTTCAGGTCCTCGGTTTCCAGCCTCGGTTGCGGCCCTGGGTGGGTGTATTCCAGGAATATCCCACTCGTCGTAAGTTGGGTCCTCGGTACGTGGCCATTCAGGGTCCTCTATACACTACACATGATTCCCCCATATACTAATATCTCTCCATCTATACATGCGTCTCTCCTCATGCCGATGGTTCATGGTCCTCTAGGGGTATCCCAAACTGCAGTGGCGCCTCCGCCCCCGATGGAGGTAGCTGGGGGTCTGGCGTATAAAGTGGACTCCATTCTGGACTCTCAGCATGAGGAGAGGTTGGGTAGAGTACTGTGGAATTATTTACACTGAAACTAGACTAGCAACATGCTTGAGATTAATAAAGGCCATTTTCCGCAAGATGCACGCTTACAAAAATACACTCACTGACTCTCCCTGCTTAACAGGAAACATATATCAGAGGAAAACGAAAAGAGACAGAGGCGTCCTTTTGACCCTACATGGTGAGACACCGGACAGACACACACACAAATACGTAAAGCATTGAGTATCATATAGAGCAGGGGAGGGCAAACTTTTTCGCTCGGGGGCCAAATCACGGATTTTGAAATGAAATGGAGGGCCACATTGATTTTTGTAATTTGTTAATCCTAAATGATTTGCAGGCCAGAAAAGGGCAAACGTTACAACATACAGTACATATGTACAGTAGATCCCATATAATGTGTATATAGTTTAAATTCTGACTCTGAGGTGTATAAGAATGGACTGGTGAGGTTGTTTTTTAATTTCCCCCAAAACATTTTATTACCTTCCGCGGGCCGGATGGAACAGCCTTCTGGGCCGCATTTGGCCCTCGGGCCGTTGTTTGCCCACCCCTGATATAGAGCATTAGAACACCCTAGAAACAGAGACAAATAAGGAGACAAAATAAAACTATTGAATCTGATTGGAACAATGCTTGCTACGCCTTGTCTCCTGTACTCTTTTTATACTGATGTGAGACTACCCCAGTTCAGATCTTTTCTGCATGTTGTGTGGAACTGATCTCCGGATAATTATCTGCTGAATAAAGAATATTGCAAACAGACAGACACGTGTCGACTTGATCTTCTCCAAAACGGAATCGGGGGAAACAAATGGTTTCAACAGTACCTGGTGGGCTGGGCGGGTTACAGTCCCGAAGAACGCAGCTGTCCGGGTGGTGGACATCCGCGATTCAACATTGACTGCGGAGTTCCACGCCTACCGCCCGGATCAGCCAGTCCTCAGGGTCGGCCAGGTCGTTGGCTGGTTGCGGTTTCCGGAGGGGGTACTATTATGGCTGCTCTGCGTGGCACTGCATGCTCTCTCCCTCGTACTAACTCACCCACCCCTTACTGGTTATTGTGTTTGCAGTATTAGGCTAAGTGAACTGTGTGGTGCTGCTCGTTTTGTCATGGTAAAACAGTTAAAAGTTATCTTTGCTTTCTTGTTTGGAGTTTTGACTCTTGCTTTCCCCTCGCACCTCACATCTTGCTACTGACTATAACGCTATTTCTGTCTAAAACACCTTTCCCTAGTGTCGTCTTGGTCTAATGTGGTGAATATGTTGGTGAACTACAGTGCAAACCCCCCCAAAAAGAAAAATGCTGTACACTTCAGCATTCTCTCTAGACATAATTCATATGTCTATAATATCATGCAAATTGCAAAATTCACAAGGGGATTTCTGGAACACGTTATGGTTATTGATTTATTAATACCTTTTTATAATACTCTTTTAAATTCCTCTCACCAGCGCGCTATGGGTATTCAGTCGTGTCATTGTATTTGATGCTTTTGTGTGACTTTTGAGGGCAAAGATTAATTTATTTGCTAGGTAACTTGGTTTTGAGTATAATATTTCAATTTGCGTAAGTAGTCTGGGGTTTAGTCAATATCATGTAACTTTTGAAAAGTGTGTATTGTAGTTTAAGGAAAATGTAGCACACCTTTAGGAATTGTGTTAGCCATGGAAAAAAAAACTAGAATAATAATTAAAAGTGAAAGTGTTGTTCATTTCTTTTTGGAATAATAATAATGAATGAGAACAATGCGGTATAATAAATGAAATGGATACTAAATTGAAAAGTAATGAGATAATAAAAGAAAGAAAACAATGAATGAGTAGAATGTATACACGTGGACCAAGTGTTTCTCCCCTCTTAGCCATGTGTCAGTAGTGGTGATTCATCATGCTGTGATGAGAGACTTCTTCCCCACCCCAGCTCCATTACAACTGATGTCAAGATGAAGCACACCCAAGCCCCATTACAGCTAATGTCAAGATGATCTGTGAAATGACTGCCTTTCACACTGGCCAATCTCACATTCATATCTTAATTTTTTTTATCTTAATTTTATTTTTTTGTTTGTTTATATATATTCCCCAATGTTTGGACTAAAAGAAGGAGAAGATGGAGCTATAAGATGGTCAGTCGCAGCGTTTGATGTTCAGTCACACAGCTTAATGGGTGATGTGATATGAGGAGTTCAAAAGGCTTAGAAACACCCGTCTTTCTCTGTGAGCAAGTTTGGTTGTCTGTCAGGGGCTGTTTCGCTCTTGCCTCCCCATTCATCAAAGCAGGGGGTTAGAGAGAATTAAAAGAGTTATTTACCAGTAGATTTGAGGCAGAAAGTAGCCTTCTTCTTTTTCCTTATTTGGCCTTGTCTGACATGACACAGTCTCGCATTGAAACAAAGCGATATCTCTATCTGTCTCAGCTCTGTATCTAACTTATTCCTCTCTCTGGTTAAGCCTCATCAAGAAGAATGTATATGCAGACTTGATGCAGGGAGGAATGAGGGAGAGGTGGGAGGAATGGTCTTTGGTGGCACATAGCACTCAGAGGGGGGTCTGCAAAAAGGAGGCATGAGAAGGAGGGAGTATAAATAGTGTTTTTCAGAAGGGAGCAGTCTTCAAATTTAGCATATGCTGCGAGATAAGCCAGTCAAAGAGAGAGCTGACAGGCATTTGATTTGGGCCTTTGAGAAAGTGTCTCTAATTCTAATATTGTCAAACTAAGTATGGAACAAAAATCCTGACAGACTTTGTTTCAGATGTCGATTTAATCATAATCGACATTTTAATGTTTACATGTAAAATAAACTCTAAAAAAAGCATCTAATGGAGATTTGTTAATTCATTTAAAACACCGACAAGATCTGCCCTCAATTGAAAATATTGCACACAAACATGACCACACAAGGATGAAAACACAAATGCCCAGAGAGTGAGACATTTATGCCATTTTAAGTCCATAGGATATGTGGGCCAAGACCATGTTAGTGACAGATATACAGCGTTTACTGGGTCCATCCGCGGTGGAGGGTCAGTTCCTGTGTCAGATTGAGATTACCGAAGTGTAACATTGTGTATGGTCTTCATACCCAGCCTACAACCAATGATAAACACACAAACATAAACATGCAGGCATACAAAAATGTGTACTGTATGACTGCCAGCCTGTTTTATGTGTGTGTGTGTGTATGCATGCATGCATATTCACAAGTGTTTGGTTATAGGACGCTATCTAGTGTATTCTCTTACTATAGAGAACTGTGCTCGTTTCAGCAATCAGTTTAGTTCCCCTCTGTGTGTGCGCCCACACACGGACACACACACACACACAGGTTTACGGTGTACCTCCACTGTGGTTCTGAAGTGTTGTTTTTATATTGAAGCCATATTTCATTTTGCCCTAGTTTCCCTAAATTGCCTATGGGGTACAGGGAAGGGAATGTTCCGATTTATATACTGTAAAATACTGATGGAGGAGAGGAGAGACACAATTGTCTGTCTCTCGATCTCTCACTCCATTTCACAATTTCTCTCTCTTTTTTTCCACCTCTCTTTCTCTGTATATCTCTGTCAACATCTCTTCCTCTCTTTTTCGCTCTCTCCCTCGTGTTGCCTTTCTCTGTATTCAATTAAAGACATGTATTTGCATGGGAAACATTTCTTTGCATTGCCAAAGCAATTGGAAAGATAAAATAAAAAACATCAATGACAAAGTTATCAGATATTCTACGGAATTGTTAGGCACACAGACGTTTCCAAAGGAGAAAGGAACTTTACGATATGTTATTCTCTTCCAACTGCAAGGTAACACTGTGCAAATAATGAAAGTATGAATAACAAAGAGGCAAAAAGAAAGACATTGTTTATGTATACACAGAGTTCTGTTCACTACTGGTTGCTCTTGTATATGGCAATAGAGCACAAATTGTGCTGCTATGGCTGTACAATCTGATAGAGTTCATCTGGATGTGGTTGGTTTTTAATTGTTTGAGGTTCTGCATTAAGATTTTTGGAACATAAATTACTCACCCTGGTTGTCATGGCTAAACGTGATATGATAATGACCCTAATTATCGATTATTTGATTGTACCCATGAATACACTGATAAGTTGATAAGTACAATTGCATGCTAAGTGATCACAATTTACATTTCAATGTAACAGTGATGACTAGCAAGGAACTCTGGGTAATAAGTACATTTCAGGAATATACTGTTTACACTATCACTTATTGTATGATAAAGGGCATTATTGTAAAATGAAAAGCTGAAGCTGAACTGTACAAAAATGCTGCCAATTTACTTTTTACACTGTATTCCTGAAACTTTAACACTGGAATATAAATGTGTTCCCAGTCTGAAACAGCCCCTTAAAAAAGGTAATTTAACAACTTTCACTGTTAATTATTTGCTCGTTTTAGGCATGTTTATCTAAACTGACTACAGTTGCTTTGCAAAAAGAAACGTTATCCTTAATCATAAGAACCACTATATCCTAACAATCCTCTTTATTTAAGTGTCCCTACCGAGGTATCTGCAGGGCTGCCAGTGTCTGTTGGAGGTATTAAGAAACATTTAGCTGAGTCAATCTTTCAAACACAAAACTCTACCCAAACCTAGTACGAAATGAGGCCTCCCAGAAGCATAATTTGCATATTTGCAAGAGAAAGTTAGATTTCTTTTTTTTTTATAGATTAAATGAAATGTTTGAATGGTTGCTGTCATTTTGCAGTCCTTTGTAATTTTCTATCCTACAGTATAATGGTTGGGAAAGTCAGTGTTGTTGACTGATAGAGAGAAAGGTGGGTATAAAAGAAGATATTAAGCTACAGAGCGATGAGAAAGACAGAGGCAAAGATTTTTAAAAGCAAAAGATTAAAAAAGATTAAGGAGTGTATGAGTTACAGGAAATTACATATGCTGATGATAAAACATGCTGGAAATAGGTGCTATATTTCTTTTTACACGTGAAAGCGTAATTCTCGACGAGTCCCCGATCATTCTCTCCGTGTCCCTGGTTGTACTGAACCAGGCAAACAACCCGGACAATCCATTAATCAGGATGCCGTCATGCTTCTTTAGTTAGGTGGGGCGTAAGAAACTGAGAGCTTGTTTGAGCAGCCAAAGAATCCCCCTGGCGGAGAGTAAATGGTGGCGTGTCTGACTACACTCTCCTCCCCACCAATGTCTGCTAATCATTCGCCAGCTCTTTGACTGGCGAGGACAAATGGGAGCTTGGGGCTGATAAGGGGCTGATATGTCGGGGCCAGTGGACGGAGGAGGATATGAAAGTGGCGACTTCCGAGGCACACCCCCCTGAGATCCTGAACGTACGCGTTCACTTCGACTGGTCTCACATCTAGGGGCGAAGGGGGATTGTTGTCGAGGGGCTCACTCCCACTGTTCCACCAAGGCTGACCTCTAAGAGCGTGTGGCGTGAGTCAGCCTACCTGCCGGTGTTCATCTGTGTATGAGTATGTGCCGGGCAGGACTGACCTCTAGACACAGTGGGGTAAGTAGTTAAACCTGACGACACAGTGGGTTGCATCTAATTAGAAACCAGATGAGCATCAGACCTCAGTGCCACACGTACAAAGAGAGGGCAAGTGTGAGGCAGGAGAAAGCAGGTAGAGAGAGGGCAAAAGAGATGAACTGAAGGGTATGCAGTAGCTGACTAATTTGACTCCATGATTTACATTGTATCTGAAGGGTGACTACTGTATGCAACTCTGATGTCCCATAACAAGGGTCTTAGAAGTGGAGGTGATGGCCTTGAGTGGGATTTTCTACTAGAATTGTTTAGCGCAAAGAATTTCCCAAATTTCTACATAACAAAATGTAGGTAAGTGCAAATAACAATGAAGAAGGACAGAAAACCAGCAGACTACAGACTTTGTTGGGTAAGTACCGTGGTTTAGGCAATACATGTTATCAGATATTTAACTAAAACGTAATATTAGATTAAAGGCAACGTGATTAAAGAAACAACACAATGTGGATGCTTAATTTATTATTTTAAGAGAACTATGCAAAACCCAAAGCCTTAATGTGAAAACGTAATTGTCTCCTCATAAACTGGTCATGTCTCTTTTAGCAGCTATGACAGCTATGTTTTTGTAACTTAGAACTTGAGAATCAAAAAGACTGACAGTCCAATAGAACCAAGTTGTACATAAAAAAGTTAATGAACACCACCAAAACAATTCAAATGTCCTGTAAACACATGGCATAAAGATTTTGAATCTCCTACCAATTTATATTGGTACATCTAAGCAATAAGGTGTAAAGGGGGGTGAGGCATATGACCAATACACCACGGCTAATAGAACTGTTCTTGGAATCCTGAATGCCGATTGGCTAATTGCCGTGTTATATGGCAAAAACATGACTTCTGACAGATCTAACTGCATTGCTAAAATGTTAATAAAAGCTATAAGGCATCTCAGGGGTTTGTGATATATCGCCATCATCCCACTGCTAAACGCTGTGTCCAGGCACTCTGCAATGTGTCGTGCATAAGAATCTCTTAGCCATGGTGTACTGGCCATATACCACAACATCTTGCGGATTATATCTTAAAAAACATGTACCATGCTCAATAGGCCTGTATACATTTTATTATCCAAGAGTCAAACAAAATGAGCATAAGTACCTTTAACTGCTTTTCTTTTTCACTCAAGAAAGATAACTCACTCTTTACCTATTCACTAAACTATATAGGCTACATTGCCAAATTTACCTCTGGTCCATAAGACTTGTCTCCTCTGGCTGTTTGACCTTGCTGTGCAGGGACTCCCTTCTGATTCTGCTAATACATGATAAGCAGAATGTGCATTTCTGGCTAATGAAACCTGTCAAGCTTTATTACAGTCCAACCAAAAAGTAGATGATTTCAATTACCTACAGAAACGGACAAAACTCAGACTTCCCTCAAATCCTTCCAACCGCATCCAACTACTTTGTAAATCTAAGTTCTGGTTGGTATTTATATATTCAGTCAGAGAACAGGAGAGAAAGAAATTAGATTCACTGCTTGGTGTTGTTCTGTGAGGCTGGATATGAAGTATTTTTTGTTGACACAGATGATGCACACAGGAAGGCAAACCACTATCCAGGAAATAATTCCACACCAGGTGGCAGCAACCAAGTTTAAATGCTGTGCCAAGGCTCGATAAGCACATAAGGCGGGCCCAATTTGTGGTCATAAGTCAGAGTGCCTGTTACGGGGGCTGCTGGTTGATTTAGTGGCTATGAGGCCTTTAATTTTTCCTCAAAATCTTTAGTCGGGCACCCTTTTAGGTCATTTTATTTGTATATGATTATTTTGGATCACCACCATAAACAAATGAATAATCTGCTCAGACTGGCTGACCAAGGAATTAAGACAGCTGGCCTGGGTCTATGGTTAGGTAGCTATCTCCAGGGTACATGCTTTCAACACCTGGTCGAATATAATTGCCATTCACATTATGCACACATTTATTCGTGTTACAAACCAGCCAACTAGGCCTAAGAGCCCTGTACATTTCAGTGCACAGCTAAAGCATTATAAAATAGGCTTGTTATTTCGTAACACTGCTTATGTACTGCCTTGTAGAATGGAAAAAACGGAATTGGCCTTAATAAGAGGGAGATATCCGCTTGGTGAATTCCTAATTTGTTTTGATATGAAACTAGTCTTATTTAACTTGTTTAAGTGTTACAGATAGGGATTGACAGATATTTTGGATATATCGGCAGACAGGGCCTTTCTAGTAAATATGTGCCTCTGTCCAATAGTACCTGTACATATCAAACCAGAATACTCTCTAGTGTTAATTGGAAACATTTCACTACTGCCACCAGAAAGAGAATTTGTGCATGTCTTGCTCTCCCACAGTAAGGTAAGATTACTGTAAAACAATTTACAGTAATCCAAAACGGCCAAAATTAAACTGCTAGTTTAGTTTAGCTTTATTTACTAAAAACGTGCATTGGCATAGATGCAATAAGATAGCAAATCACAAAGTACATAGCTAAATCGCTAGCCAATAACCATTCTAGAATTACTGTTATATTCTTGACTAATAGGCGAACAGGTAAGATAGAAAGCTAGTAGGTGGATAGCTAAAACAACCAGTATTTGCAACAATAATTCAACTTTTTCTTTGATATGGTATGGTGGTATTAACAAAATATCTATGACAAGATAAATATGTGGGTTGCTGTTTATGTTATTGTTTGAACATTCACTATGTATGCAACAAACCATTTGATTAACTGTGTGCTTGCAGCTCTGACCAGCTGCAATTGTATATGTAAA
Source organism: Novumbra hubbsi (assembly GCA_016801125.1). Taxonomy (NCBI): domain Eukaryota; kingdom Metazoa; phylum Chordata; class Actinopteri; order Esociformes; family Umbridae; genus Novumbra; species Novumbra hubbsi. The sequence continues at coordinate 8,656 of JACXGK010005382.1, read as the reverse complement.
CAGTTGATAGTTGGATAAGATGATTCATAATATGGAAATTATGTGCTTGAATACATCAATAATGTTTGACAGAAGCTGCTCTTAAAAATGCACTATTAAATGTCAATAATCAAAACACCTGCTTTCGTTGCGTATGACAAATATTATAGAATTGAAATAGTTATGTTTACAGTGATAGATTACGCCTATGATTCTTAGGATTGGAATGAACCGCAGAGATATTAGGATTTAATTGTGATTACAGATTATTTTTGCAATAACTTGCTGGAATGGTCATCAACATTCATGACTGGCACAATTTGTTTTTAATTCCAGTCTATTCTCAGTAAAAGACCCCATCCTCTCCTTTCCAAATTCCCTACCCCTTAAAGACCGCTTGATGCCAATAAAAAAGCGCACCCGTTACATTTCTTTTCATATCTCCGGACTGGTTAAAGAGTGAATCTTATATATTTTTCCACGTTGTAGGGCGTAGTCTGCTGCATAGAATCCTGGGTCATTTGTGTATTTATGTCAAATAGAAGCCTTCCAAATCTCGACCACAAAAACCCAGTATTTCAAGATGTCATCAAAAAACCTAGAATTTAAGAGGTGGCACATTTAGGCACAGAATCAAATCATGGATTTGTGTATATAGTGTTCCACCACACTGATACAGGCACCCCAAATTGACAATTTTAATTAATATTTTTAAGTTGTTAAAATACAAAATTAAAGAAAATACTAGATTTTTGGTTTATTATGTTATATTTTCACACAATAAACAGCTTATAGTTGTTGTGAAGCCCTGGGAATATCCAAATGTGATGTATAACAGCCAACCTCTTGTAGGCTGTTTTACAGCCTTGTATGTGTTTCTCAATAAAAACAACTGCATGTCAACATATACTTTTATATTTATTCACACAATTTCACACATATACTCATGGAAGCTTGTCAAACAATGGTATCTATTCATCTTTCTTCTAGTTAAGGTTTTTCAGAATTCATGATATAAAGGACATCATTCTACTATAAAGGATGACCTCCTGAGAGGTGAAAAGGTCAAGATAGTGACAGGTGGATTTTAAATCCCAAGAAGGCCTTGGTGGTGCTCCAGTACTGGGTTTATCCAGGCTTAAACGGTTGTTATTCCCTTGAATTCAGTAGGTACTATGTATGCAAGGTAATATATAAAGATTAGGTCCGAGATTCATTTCCTCCTCCTCCTTCTACATTTGTTATATGTATACTGATAAAAAAAGTTTTTTGTTTTTATTTAATCACATTTCCTGTTATTGTTTAAATAAAAATAAAATTTCATTTGAATACATTTTTGCGTAATTGTATTTCTTTTTTATTCTCTGTCCCACATTGATTATCGGCAGTAAATTTCAGCCACCGGCCCTCAAAATCCTCTAAATGACTCTAAAGAGATCCTTATCGGTTGACCCCTAATTGCAGTCTATGTAAATTGCTACATCCCTGATGTCATTTAACATCATACAGCAGTGCCACTGAGGGGCAAACTAAGCCATCCCCTTTTTTCATCTGTTTGTTTAATCTAACAGCACCTGGCAATCAAGCACACGCTCAAAGGTGTTGTCAATTTGTTTTTAGTTTACCCGTTCAATAAAGAATAGTAGAGTTTGTTCACTGAGATGGTAGAAAATTAGAGGACACAGAGGGAGACAGAGTTCAGATTAAGCATCTGCATTGTGTGCAAACCTCTGTTACTCTATCCTGTATACGCAGTTTCCTTCTCTTCAATGTCTATCTCACACATATCCAACACATGCCAACAAACATGCCCGCCTCCTCCCATGAGGACACACATACATATAACAGATTTTTTAAGGCTTTTTTTACATCACAGATATCTTTCGAAGTATAAGATGGATAATTATTTCAGAGATTTCTGTCTTGCAGTGACAGCTGTTTTCTGTCACTCTACAAAAGAGGCCAAAACACTCCACCACAAAATCTCTTGATTTTAAACATCTCAATGTTTGTTTGTAAAGCATGTGAGACATTTATGTTGGCACAATGTAATGTAATTCAATGTAATGTGTGCACTGTAATTCAAACTTGGAAATGGATCTGCTTTAATTAGATTGACTGAGGTTTTTTCTTTTATAATGTGTGTTTTATCTGCTCGGCATCCTCAGACAGAATCACAAATTACAATCCACTGAATTAGGGCAGGAGATTCTCGCTATCATGAGCTGTGTCCCTCTGTCACAGACACACTGTCTGCGGGGGGGGAGGGGTGAAGGGATTATTTTGCTGGCCTCAAAATTTACCATGAATTGGAACTATACATTTGTTTGTTGCTTTTTTGTGACATTGTCATGACTCCATAGTTTAATAATTACTTTTGTTCAGTTAGAGCTATACTCTAAATGTCAAATGAATTCAGTCATTTCATTAAATAAACCAATACAAAATTGGACTTGATTGTTAATCAGGATTCCTGTTTTTCTATTTTATCAATAACTCAACCTTGCACTCCTCCTTTACCCTGAGTAGAAATGCTGTTGCAAATCAATGAATACTATCTGTCGGTTTTACAGTATATTAAAAAAGGCATATATTAAAAAAGGCATAGACAGTATAGTCTGGAGAAGGTACAAGATAAAGGGGCAGTTGTTTACCTGCTGAAACAATAGAGGCAGCAAATTTAGAAGTAATCTATTACCTTTCAATGAGAAACAATACAACGTTTTAATATTCTGTATACTATTGTAAATAAAAACAAGACAGAAACATCTTTGCAATCCTTGCCGTCAGTGTATGTATAACCAAAAAAGTGTTAAACATTGATATCGTAACCTGTATATATAATATATATATATATAAATACAGGTAACGAGCTGAGTTTAGGAGCCCTCTCTACAATTAAACCAAGATGAAACTGAGATTATTGTAATTGGTAACATAAACAACAGAACAAGTATTACTAAACAGCTTCACTCTCGGGCTCTAAAGACAAGAGACAAAGTGCGTAATCTTGGTGTTCTAATAGACTCTGACCTCACGTTCTCTAGTAAAATCAAAACGGTCACCAAAACAGCATTCTATCAACTTACAAATATAGCTAGAATGTTTTAGTCTACAAATCACTGAATGGTTTAGGGCCTGAATACTCATCTGATATGTTTGAAGAATATAAACCAAGCAGGCCTCTAAGATCTATGATTTCAGGCCAGCTAGTAGAGTCCCGAGTCCAAACTAAACATGGCAAATATAAAATATATGACAAATATGACAAAATATAAAATGTTGTCATATACAGTATTGTGTTACCTAAACAGGTGTTCAGCACAACCCAAAATGTTTAAAAAGTAATTGTATATGAATTTATTGTCACTATTGTGTTGCATCGATACAATCGGAAACATTAACAACATTTATTACTGTAATAAACTCTTGGTGGGGCAACAGACATTTTATATTTCTGATTCGGTGGATTTTAGTTTGCCAGTTTACAATCAACTTTTATGGTGCATTACTGCCATTAATTTAGTAAGAGTTTGGACCAGAAAGAGAGGGACTTTAACTATTACCCATTATTCTTGTTTCCCCCGGGAAGTTAAATACATAATTAAATAATACCCTGAAGATTTACTCATCACGTCACTTAAATTTCATTATTCAACATGATTACTCCCTAAACCCAATAGCTATCACTCTCTTTCCTTTCCATAATTCTGGCAGTGAAATAAAACTTGTCTCATTCTCCTTCTGGCTGTGATCAGACATTCCAGTCTGATTCTTCCCTACGAATGTACTGTTGAACAGTGCCGGCTCTAGCCATTTAGGGGCCTTTAGGAAAATGGAATTAACGGCACACAAGCAGTTTTGGGGTCCTAAGCGACTGCTTATGTTGCATATTTCCTGATCCGGCCCTGCTGTTGTGTCCATGTTGTGTCCATGTTATGATTCATTTTCCACCCTTTTTGCCAAGTTTTCCCAGATGTTCTTTAGCACTCGTCCCTTTTCCACCCTCTTGACATTGGTTTTAAAGCACCTTAGATTCTGCGTTACTTATTGGCGATTCCATTTCAACATTAGCATGCTTGAAATCTAGCTTGGCAAGAACATCCACCTCCTCTACTCCACATATGATGGCACTTACAGGTACATAACAACTATTAATATCACCATAAACAGGCTCTGCAAAGTCTCACATAATACATGTTGTCTGCCCATGAGTCAGACTGTTTCCTTTCACTCTGCCTGCCCTCACATCCTTTACCACTCCGCAGCCAAATCTATCGCCAGCATCTCCACTGTATAATCAGATAGGCAGTATGTTTGTTGTTTTAAAACTGCCAACTGAAACTCGAAACCAAGCATGTCAAAACCAGTTTTTAGATTGTGGTCATGTTCCCAGCACACTGAGGTGGGGTCACACCACAGCAATAGTAGGCCTTGTGTCTTCCCTCTGATCACAACCTTAAGCCATAGGCCCTGCTCAATTGCTGGACAGTACTCAAGAGCTCTAATCCATTCAGAAAATGGGAGAAGAAAACTGTTGTACAGTAAATGTCAATGAGGGAGTCAACGAGTGAGGGGGAGATTGTATTTCTTGCGCATGCACAACCCTATAGGAGCTCCCTTTGTTCATTATTCTTTATCTTACAACCATAAATATTTATCAACAGCCTAGTTGTTGTTCAAGTTCTAACAGTATCTCTTCCAACTTTACCTGCAGCGCTGACACTGGGTAACAGCTAAGTAGTCCACAACGTGTCCTTGGAGCTTGAGCCCATCCAAATGTTTCAGTATTGACTGACCTTATCCATAAAGTATGTATAACACATCTTTAAGCATTTCAAAAACGTGATAAAACCACATTAAATTTTTAAATTTGCAGTGGTCTAGGCACAATTGCACTATCTATCTCACTGCTCCTTCCCCACATTCACTGTCTAATTATGTCTTGAAATACCTACAAATGTAAACCTTAAAACTTTACTTTATATTTAGCTATTAATTTATTAATCAAGTCATAATTGTCGGTTTTCAAAAGTGTGCTTCTATGAATATACATGAATGTTCCAAAGGTCAAACCACACTTTGCAAATAAATAATTATACTGCATGGCCCTAAAAGCCACATTCCCTCAATGGCCAACGTAGGCTCACTGCGTGTGGACAAAATGCATAGAAAAACCTCTGTTTTAAAAAAATACTTGTGGTCACGTATCTCAGATTGTAGAGGCTGACAGGTGTTTATGCTATCTTTCACTCATTCTTCCTATTTTAATAACTACACAACATTTACATATTTATAACCCTATTATGTAAATGAAACCAAATATTTTTAATTCCACGCAAAATATTGCCAAGAATCTAAAGATCTTGAATCCCAGATTCACCTCTTCACAGTTGACATTGAGACTGGTGTTTTGTGGGTACTATTTAATGAAGCTGCTGTTTGAGGACTTGTGTGGTGTCTATTTCTCAAACTAGACACTTCAATGTATTTTTCCTCAAACATTGTAGAAAAGTTTGACCTTGTTGCATGTCTGACAACAAATTGTGACAATGCCCTGTCCATTTGGTCATTTTGTATTAATTGGGACAATACCTGTATTTGCTGGTTGATAAGGTAAAGTAATGTAATTGTCACGTCCTGGCTGTGTGCCCGGGGCTCACAGCCAGGGCATGCCACATAGAGTTGCCTCTAGGCATCTCTATGGTGATGTTTGGGCTTCCCAGTTAGAGACAGCTGTTGTCTGTTGTCTCTAATTGAGGAGCCTACTTCAGGTCCATGTTTTTGCCCACTCATTGCGGATTATTGTTTGTGCTATATGCCTCTGTTCCGGCCAGTTAAACCGTGCTTGTTATTTTTTGGTTGTTTTCAATATCCAAGTAAGTTTCCATTTAAAACCTTTAAATAAATATGGATACTACAAAGACTCTGCAAATGTGTCCCGTCTCCGGGCTACCTCGTGACAGTAATGAATATTTAGGGGAGTGTTTTGGATATGTCTGATATTTGGATAAATAGCCGTATCTCCCAAAAGATCTCTGAGTGCGTCATTGTTAAAGTGACCTCCCAACACATTGTGTTGTAGTTTACTATCTAGGAGTTTAACTTTAACGGAAGCTACTGACACACCTTTGTGCTACGTATTGAATAGAAAGTAGATTTGTAGACTAATTGGGAGGACGTTGTATCGTGTTGGTATGCAACAATGCTTTGTATTGTAATGTTATTACTTAAATTGGAATAACTTGTATTACTTTAGAATAGACATTACAACGGCATCACACTTTCTTCTTCACACTCAAGCTTGTAGGACTACTGCTAATTATATACATATAAGTAAGTCTAAGTAAGCAGTTTTACCTAAATCTTATGGGTGCTTATGATAACTGATATAAGAACAGACACACATGTATATCAGTGACCAGACTGGTCTTCCCTGAGTTCTGGGGTGCTACACAATCCAATGTCTTCTGTACGTGACTGATAAGGAGCATATGAGGATTCACGTAGGCCGTGAAACCAACCGTATAAATGTTTGGATTGTGATGAAAGATCAGCTTCCTGTTGTAAAAACTTCCAGCATCTTATGGGCATTTATTATTGCGTATGTTTACAACAATAGTATCACGTAGGTCATAGATGCTCTTGCAGTAATTTTCCTGATTGTGCACTGAGTAACATTGTCATGTCCTGGCTTAGGCTTGGGGCTCACTCACAGTCAGGACATGACACCTAGAGAGGCCTCTGGCCTATCACACTTAACATTGCAGTTTGAAAAAATTGGTGGAATAATACAAATAGAAAGGAAGAAAATATAAAGTGAAAATGACTTTGGCAACTGAACTGGTGATGTCAAGGAGATTGTCTTGCGCCTTCACCTTACTGTCGATCTATGGTCAATGCCCATGTTACGTTTTAAATTTCACAATAAATCGACATGCTCAAAAAAACCAAATATTACTAAATAAAACAAGTGACATTTAAAAAAACAAGGGATGAACATAATACTAACCCTCGTTCATGTATAATTTAAATTTGGTAAATACCAAACATTCCGAAATTGTTATTTTAATAGCTTTGCCGGTGGCGCAGTGGTTAGTGTACTGATTGTAAACCCAGGGTTCAAAGTTTGATGCAACTTAAAATGTGCAACTTTCCAATTGTCCCCATTTTTTGGAGTAACCTAAATTGCTACTTGCAGCTATATGTGGTATTATAATATTGTACAGTAAAAAGTGGCAGAGCAAAAAACGCATTATAAAATATATAGAATGTGTTTAACATAATAGCCTAACCTTCATTTTCAATCATCTCCCTACTACACAATAGGCAGGACAAGGAGGAGCTATTAAAATTACAATGTTTGAAACATTCATGTCACCGGATATGAAAATGAGCAATCGAATGGCTGTGTGTAATTAGTGGATACTCTAATAGGTTTGTGTTGGAGAATTGCATTGTGCTCAGGGTTTCTTCGTTTGAGCTAGTTAATAATGCACCCTATCACCACCTAAAGACTGCATCGCGAAACAATAGATTTGGTCCCAAGCCAAATCACTAACATGTGTGGCAGAGCCAACAAGTTTGGTTCCCTGAACATTGAACGCTGACTTTACACCTCCTTTTCGCAAACACATAACAATATTGTCCGCTAACCGCTGACCAGCCGGCCTACTTTCATCTTTCCATAAATAGGGTTGTGCGTTCAACATATATTTTGTTTGCGGCTACCCAGAATTGAATGCCAAATGTGTCGGGTTTATTGGACATTTATTGTGTAACGCAACACCGCGCCTTGATGGGGTAAAGTTGTTAATTTACAGCTATGTTCTCACTGCTCTGGAAACAAACCTAAAAACAAGAAACAAAAGTCACACCAAGCATAATATAACCTATTTGGGAACTCAACTGGCAATGTCAAGGAGCTTGTCTTGCGAATCAATATATTTGGTCTTAAGTCGCTAACACGTCTGGCAGAGCTCACACGTTTTGTTCCCTAGACATCGAACGCTGACTTTACATCTCCTTTTCATAGACGCATAACAATATTGTCCGCTACTTACTCTCTCCATAAATTGTGTTGTGCATTCAACATGTATTTTGTTGGCGGCAATTCTGAATTTATTGCCAAATGTGTCCGGTTTATTGGCCATGTATTGTGTAAAGCGACACCGCGGCTTGTTCATCTACTACAGTTATGTTCTCACTGTTTTTCACAAACTTATCGAATACCTCCGATATCATCGCAAATGTATCATTCACAAGACGGGCAGTCCTTGTGGTCTTGTCATCAAAGCGCATTTTTGATTTTCATTTCGGTGACCAATAATCATCGAGTTTCATGCTTTTACCGCCAGTAGCACCTCTCACGAAGGCTTTTAGTTCGGCATCTGTCAATTTTTACTTTTCTGCATAATTTCGATCAGCTCCCGTGTATTTTCTAACTTTTGTCCAGATGTCTGTGTCAATCAAACACTTTATGTAAGGTTTGATGTAACAGAGTGAAGATTGGGACCCAAACGCACGACTTGAGTTAATCCTTGCAAAACGACGATCTGGTGGTGAATCTTGATCGTTGCAGAGTTTGTGTCCATGTAAAAATATAAATATAAGAAAGGCTGGAAGGCCAGGTACTGCGGTGTAACGCAGCAGTCAAATAACTAATACTAGTCTTGGA